>WNWK01004736.1:103596-133710 GCA_009830355.1 Cherax destructor
AATTTTGTCCCCCCAGTCCTCTTTTTCTGGCGACTCTTCAAAAATTTCCCGGGAAGGGTTTAAAAATGGCTCTGTAATTTTAAGTTTTTTCAGAAAATATTTAAAACCCCAGGGTGGTATTTTTTGAAATTTTGCAACTCATTCCACTTTGTACACCCCTTGAGCACTAAAAAGAAGGCACCTCCTTATCTCTCCCCCTTTTAAAACCAATCCTCAGCTGTGGTTTTGCTGTTCCAAATAAACTTTTCAGCTTTTCCCAGTTGTTAGCTCTCCCTGTGTTCCCCAACTCTTACTTTCCTCACCCCACCCCCAACCCCCGGTTTTTAAAAATTCCCAATTTTCTTCCCGTGTTCCAAAACAGGTAAAAGGTTGCCCAGGGGGGGATCAGCCTAAAATCCTTAAAAATTTCCTCTCTTGGACCCCAACCCAACAGTGGTCTCCAAGCAGAGTTCGGGTTTGGGAAGCCCTTCCCTCCCAAGCCCAACCAAACGGGTTTTCGATATTAAAATTTTTCTTTCCAAAACTCTCTTGGGTCAATTAAAGGGTCATTGGTCAAAATTAAAGCACCTCTGAAAAAAATTGCTTTGGTGTGGTTTTTTGAAGTTCGGGCCTGGGCCCGGGGCTGGGGGGAGGGCAGTGGTGTTGGGGACAAGAATTTCCTCTGATGAAATTTATGTTGTCAGGCAACAACTCTTGAAAGGTTATGAGGATGAGAAAGGAGCATTGCCCAGTAGCAGGAGGCACTTGGGGTAGCTTTTTTTTTCCCAAGTTTTTACCTGGGGGCCAAACCCCCAGTCAACCCACCCTTAAAAAAAATCTCACATTACCTCCTTTGGGTTTTGTTTTAAAATCCCAACAATTTATTTTTTAAATTTGTGTTTCCTAAAGGGGTCTGGGATTTTCCTTACCCCCAAAGTAAGGGTTTCATTTTAAAAATCCTTCATTCCCATCAAAAGGGGTTTAAACCCTTCTTTCATGGGCGTCCCCCTGGCTGTCCCTTTTCCCCCTGATAATGTAGGTCCTTTGGGCATTTTTTTTTCCCAAAAAGGCCTGTTTCATCCTTTAAACATTTGGGGAGGAATTGTTCAGCCCCCACAAACCCCTTGAATTCGTGCAAAAATTTTTTAAACTACGTTTGCCCAAACTGGCTGCCTCCTTGCCCCCCCAACAAATTATTACCCTCGTTTCTTAAACTTCTAAAACCAGCCTTTGTGGTTTTAAAAATCACTCTCCTCACCACGGGTTTCCCAGGCATTGTCCACAAGATCTTTTTAACTTTTCCCTTTTCACAAATTTTTCCCCAAGTACTATCCCCCGCTCTTTTTTTTCTTGGACCCACATAAACAACAACTTCCTAACCTCACCCCTTTTTTTCGATCTTTTTTTTTCTTTAAAAAATTTAAACCCCTTTTTGCAACTTTAAAAGCTTTTGATCTTATTTCTCTGTGCCGGAAATTTTTCCCCGATGAAAGGGGGTTTTTCTTATACACCCTGGAAAAGATCATAAACGTACAACTCTCATTTTTTTCTTGTTTTCCCTTCTTCAGTTGATGGTGCCTCACTCTTTTCCCGGGGGGTTGCCACTGGGGCTTTTTTGGGGCCCCTGGTGATTTTCAATTTAATAACAAAACCATAAAAAAGACACCAAATATATTGTGAATCTTTAAAAACGCACTTTGGTTAAAAGTTCTCTCAATGGTAAACAATGCTTCACTGGTGTCCTGCGTTTCGGAAAAAGTGAAAACGGGAATAAAACCCTTTTTTGTGGGGTTTTCGCTTCCGATTCGAAAAAAAAACTTTTTGGTTTCGAAGCCATTTCAAGGGTTTTTGTTTTTTTGGGGGCCTTTGTTCCGAAAATTTCCCTTAATTTTTTGAGTTGGGGGCGCCTTTTTGCATTTTCCCGTACCATTTTTAACCCTTAATGTCTTTATAAGATAAGAGTTTGTTTTTTTATCCCCAGATGGTCCCCCCCAGAATAACCCCAAAAAAGTCAGTGCATCCCTTAGGGACTTTGTATCTTCCCTGTGGGCCCCTTTAAACTTGTCTCCCGGGATGCCACCCCTAGTTGACTAAAACCCCGTTACCTACTTATTTTAGGTGAGCGGGGAAAAACAAATTTGAAGGGGCCCCCCTTTTCCATTCATGGGTGGGGGTTGAACCATGGACCCTCAGTGTGGGGCATCCCAAAAGTGTTGCCTGCCAGGCCCTGTAGTCTTAAATTTTGGGTTTAACCGGTGCCCGTTTGACCCACAGCCCTTTTCCAAAAAGGGGGAAGTTAAAAAAAAAAAGTGTTGTCCCAAAGTAAAAAAATTGGAGATGGCATATTTCAAGGCCGAAAATTGTGCATACTGGTAAAATCATTGACTTTTATTTTCTTTTTAATGGAAGAGGTTTTGGCCCTAATTCCCCTTCCCGAAGGCTGTTCAAGTCCCTTTTGGGGAAATAATTTGTTCCCCTAAGGAATAAATTTAAAATTTGATTAGTCGTTTTAGACCCCCCCAAAAAACCTTACAAAAACACTTTTAAACCTGATACCACAGATGTCTAAGCCATCCCAGGTTCACAGCCATTCACAAATTAGGACAGATCAGCGGGGGTGGAATAGCTATTATTACTCAGAAACAACGAAAGTATCAAACTCTTGCATAAAAAGGGGTGACAGGAGGAAAATATTATAACTAAATTTAAATCAAAAACCCACAAAAAACCCCTCCCAGTATTAAATCTAAAATTAACAGTAAACATTTCCTTTTAAAAAAACCATTTTAAATGAAAAAACCAAAAAGGAGATTTCAATATAAATCTCCTACATGACCGGACCCACAAGTAACGGGAAATTTTACAAAAAACTATGAGCAACTGCTTCACTAAAATGGTGAATGTTTGACTGTGATAAACTGTAGATGCCATCACTGTGAGGGTTTTTGCAGGTCTTTTTGATTTCAATTTAGCTATAATATATCCTCCATGCTCATCCCTTATGCAAGAGTTATTGATACATTCAAGTTGATCTGAGTAATATATAGCTATTCCACCCCCTCGCTGATCTGTCCTACAGTTGTGAATGGCTGTGTAACCTGGGATGGCATAGACATCTGTAGTATCAGGCTTTAGCCAGGTCTCAGTGAGTGTGATGATTGACATATTGGTCTGGAGGGATTGGAGTAGTGCTGTGAGGTCATCATAATGTTTGCTCAAAGATCTAACATTGTAATTGAAGATAGTTATGTTATTGTTGACTCTGAGTAATGTCTTTGCTTGATCTGCTGTGTAATAGTTGCAGTTGCTGTTGGAATCATGTAAGTCATTTAATAATAGGTTGATATCAGGATCAATTCCTGTAATCATAAGATTTGATGTATTCTATAACTAGACCTGAGAATAATAGATAATACTAAACTTAATAATATGGTAC
This sequence comes from Cherax destructor, assembly GCA_009830355.1. Taxonomy (NCBI): domain Eukaryota; kingdom Metazoa; phylum Arthropoda; class Malacostraca; order Decapoda; family Parastacidae; genus Cherax; species Cherax destructor. The sequence goes on from WNWK01004736.1 coordinate 107,012, forward strand.
TAGATTAAATTCTTAAGAACTATTTGATTATTACAAATTTTTAATAATAGTTTGTAGAGATATAAGGTATTTGACAGAGTTCTTGGCACGTGATTTGTACCTTAGTCAATTTATACAAATGCAATTAATTGAACTATGGTAGTTTTACTAAAGCTGGGAATAAAGGAGCTAGAGAAAATAATAGCAAACAATGAAAGTAAAGTAAATTAGTACCTGAGTTAGCACCTTAATTATTATAATAAAAATTAATATAAGAACTGTGGCAAGTTAGATTTTTAAAATAAAAACTAGGGAATATAATAGTAAACAATGAGTTAACACTTTAGGGAATATAATAGTAAACAAAAAGAGTAAACACTTTAGCACAAAATTAGCACCTTAATTATGAGAGTTAACACTTTAGGGAATATAATAGTAAATAAAAAGAGTAAAACACTTTAGCACCAGAATTAGCACCTTAATTATTTTTTAAAGCTTCAAGTAAAGGAATTATTGGATGAAAGGCAGTACTAGGTATTGATTTGTGGGAACTATTTCAAGAGAATATATAAATGGGGATTAAATTAAATGGACAGATAGTAAATATGATATAAAATTAACTTAGAAGCAAGATTTGATTTATATTATAAAGTTTAAGCAAGTAATAGCACTAAAAGTAAAGTACATATGTATGAGTAGTGGTACTAGCTAGTATAAAGTTAGTACAAAAAATTTCACAATGTAGTAGTAACATACACTAATACACCACACGTATATTATGTGTTGAGGACAATAGGCTAATCAGTAATGGTAATGTCAGCTTGTCTAAGGAAGTTGGTGAGATCACGTGTTTGATATAGAAAATTGCTGACCTGATGATACTTTTCGAACTAGTATTTTCCCATCACGAGCGAAGCACTGATGGATTTTGTTCTCCAGTTTAAGTTTTCTCAACCTAAACAGAAGGTTTAGGTTAGGATTATGTGGAGTAAAATAAAGGTTGGATGTGAAAAGTGGGTTATAGTAAGTGTTTATGCACCTGGAGAAGAGAGAAGTGTAGAGGAGAGAGAGAGATTTTGGGAAATGTTGAGTGAGTGTGTGGGAGTTTTGAACCAAGGAGAGAGTAATTGTGGTTGGGGATCTTAATGCTAAAGTGGAAAAATGTTGTGGGGGGAGTAGTAGGTAAATTTGGGGTGCCAGGGTAAATGTAAATGGGGAACCATTATGAGCTATGTGTAGAAAGAGGTTTGGTAATAAGCAATACATATTTTATGAAAAGAGGATAAATAAATATACAAGGTATGATATAGCACGAAGGAAAGTAGTTTGTTGGATTATGTATTGGTGGATAAAAGGTTGATGGGTAGGCTTCAGGATGTACATGTTTATAGAGGAGCAACGGATATATCGGATCATTATTTGGTTGTAGCTACAGTTAGAGTAAAAGGTAGATGGGACAAAAGAAAATGGCAACAGCAAGTAAGAGAGAGGTAAAAGTGTATAAACTAAGGAGAGGAAGTTAGGGTGAGATATAAGCAACTATTGGCAGAAAGGTGGGCTATTGCAAGTATGAGTAGTGGGGTTGAAGAGAGTTGGGATAGTTTTAAAATGCAGTATTAGAATGGGGCAGAAGTTTGTGGCTATAGGAGGGTGGTGCAGGAGGAAAGAGGAGTGAGTGGTGGAATGAAGAAGTAAAGGGTGTGATAAAGGAGAAAAAGGTAGCTTATGAGAGGTTTTTACAAAACAGAAGTGTAAATAGAAGAGCAGAGTAAATGGAGAGTAAAAGAAAGGTGAAGAGAGTGGTGAGAGAGTGCAAAAGAAGAGTGGATGAAAGAATGGGAGAGGCTCTGTCAAGAAATTTTGCTGAAAACAAGAAAAATTTTTGGAGTGAGATAAACAAGGTAAGAAAGCCTAGGGAACGAATGGATTTGTCAGTTAAAAACAGAGTAGGGGAGTTAGTAGATGGGGAGCTGGAGGTATTAGGTAGATGGCGGAAATATTTTGAGGAACTTTTAAATGTCGATGAAAAAAGGGAGGTGGTAATGTCATGTACTGGCCAGGGAGGTACAACATCGTTTAGGAGTGAAGAAGAGCAGGATGTGAGTGTGGGGGAGGTGCATGAGGCATTGCGTAGAATGAAAAGGGGTAAAGCAGCTGGAACTGACAGGATCATGACAGAAATGTTAAAAGCAGTGGGGGATATAGTACCTTTATATAAAGGGAAGGGGGATAAAAGAGAGTGTAAAAATTATAGGGGAATAAGTTTACTGAGTATACCAAGTAAAGTGTATGGCAGGGTTATTATTGAAAGAATTTGAGGTAAGACAGAGAGTAGGATTGCAGATGAACAAGGAGGCTTTAGAGTGGTAGGGATGTGTAGATCAAGTGTTTACAGTGAAGCATGTATGTGAACAGTATTTAGATAAAGGTAGAGAAGTTTTCATTGCATTTATGATTTAGAAAAGGCATATGATAGAGTGGATAGGGGAGCAATGTGGCAAATATTGCAAGTGTATGGAATAGGTAGTAAGTTACTGAAGGCTGTAAAGAGTTTTTATGAGAATAGTGAGGCTCAGGTTAGGGTGTGGAGAGAGGAGATTACTTCCGGTAAAAGTAGGTCTTAGACAGGGATGTGTAATGTCACCATGGTTGTTTAATATATTTATAGATGGGGTTGTAAAAGAAGTAAATGCTAGGTGTTGGGGAGAGGGGTGGGATTAAATTATGGAGAATTAAATGCAAAATGGGAGTTGACACAGATACTTTTTGCTGATGATACTGTGCTTATGGGAGATTCTAAAGAAAAGTTGCAAAGGTTAGTGGACGAGTTTGGGAGAGTGTGTAAAGGTAGAAAGTTGAAAGTGAACATAGATAAGAGTAAGGTGATGAGGGTATCAAATGATTTAAATAAAGAAAATTGGATATCACATTGGAGAGAGGGATTATGGAAGAAGTAAATGTTTTCAGATATTTGGGAGTTGACGGTCAGCGGATGGGTTTATGAAGGATGAGGTTAACCATAGAATTGATGAAGGAAAAAAGGTGAGTGGTGCGTTGAGGTATCTGTGGAGACAAAAACGTTATCGATGGAGGCAAAGAAGGGAATGTAGAAAGATAGTGGTACCAACACTCTTATATGGGGTGAAGCATGGGTTGCAAATGCTGCAGCGAGGAGGCGGCTGGAGGCATTGGAGATGTCCTGTCTAAGGGCAATGTGTGGTGTAAATATTATGCAGAAAATTCGGAATGTGGAAATTAGAGAAGGTGGGAGTTACTAAAAGTATTTGTCAGAGGGCTGAAGAGGGGTTGTTGAGGTGGTTTGGTCATTTAGAGAGAATGGATCAAAGTAGAATGACTTGGAGAGCGTATAAATCTGTAGGGGAAGGAAGGCGGGGTAGGGGTCGTCCTAGAAAAGGTTGGAGGGAGGGGGTAAAGGAGGTTTTGTGGGCGAGGGGCTTGGACTTCCAGCAAGCATGTGTGAGCGTGTTAGATAGGAGTGAATGGAGACGAATGGTTTTTGGGACATGACGATCTGTTGGAGTGTGAGCAGGGTAACATTTTGTGAAGGGATTCAGGGAAACCAGTTAATTGATTTAGTTGGACTTGAGTCCTGGAAATGGGAAGTACAATGCCTGCACTTTAAAGGAGGGGTCTGGGATAGTAACAGCTGGGAGTTACTATTCTCAGCTGTCGTATCTGAGCGCCTCTGCAAAGACAGTGATTATGTATGAGTGTGGTGAAAGTGTTGAATGATGATGAAAGTATTTTCTTTTTGGGGATTTTCTTTCTTTTTGGGGATTTTCTTTCTTTTTGGGGATTTTCTTTCTTTTTGGGTCACCCTGCCTCGGTGGGAGATGGCCGACTTGTTGGAAAAAAAAAAAATGTATGAAAGAGGCGAAGGTACCTAGGGATTGGCAGAGAGAGTGTATAGTTCCTTTATATAAAGGGAAGAGGGACAAAAGAGATTGTAAAAATTATAGGGGGAGAATTTCACTGAGTATACCAGGTAAAGTGTACGGTAGGGTTATTATTGAAAGAATTAAAGTTAAAACAGAGAGCAGGATTACAGATGAGCAAGAAGGCTTTAGAGTGGGTAGGGGATGTGTAGATCAGGTGTTTACATTGAAGCATATATGTGAACAGTATTTAGATAAAGGTTGGGAAGTTTTCATTGCATTTATGGATTTAGAAAAAGGCATATGATATAGTGGATAGGGAAGCAATGTGGCAGATGTTGCAAGTGTATGGAATAGTTAGTAAGTTACTAAATACTGTAAAGAGTTTTTATGAGGATAGTGAGGCTCAGGTTAGGGTGTGTAGGAGAGAGGGAGATTACTTCCTGGTAAAATTAGGTCTTAGACAGGGAAGTGTAATGTCACCAGGGAGGTACTACAATCCTGCCAAGTGAGTGTAAAACGAAAGCCTGTAATTGTTTTACATGATGGTAGGATTGCTGGTGTCTTTTTTTTCCTGTCTCATAAATATGCAAGATTTCAGGTACGTCTTGACACTTCTACTTACACTTAGGTCACACTACACATGCATGTACAAGCATATATATACACACCCTTTTGGGTTTTCTTCTATTTTCTTAGTAGTTCGTGTTCTTGTTTATTTCCTCTCATCTCCATGGGGAAGTGGAACAGAATTCTTCCTCTGTAAGCCATGTGTCGAAAGAGGCGACATTGCTAAAGTTAAAAAGAGAAACTTTTGTTTTTCTTTTTGGGTCGCCGTGCCTCGGTGGGATACGGCCAGATTGTTGAAAGAAGAAGAAAGATAAGGTCGTAAAAGAAGTAAATGCTAGTGTGTTGGGGAGAGAGGTGGGATTAAATTATGGGGAATCAAATACAAAGTGGGAGTTAACACAGTTACTTTTTGCTGATGATACTGTGCTTTTGGGAGATTTTAAAGAAAAGTTGCAAAGGTTAGTGGATGAGTTTGGGAGGGTGTGTAAAGGTAGGAAGTTGAAAGTGAACATAGATAAGAGTAAGGTGATGAGGGTATCAAATGATTTATATAAAGAAAAATTGGATATCACATTGGAGACAGAGTATGGAAGAAGTGAATGTTTTCAGATATTTGGGAGTTGACTTGTCAGCAGATGAGTTTATGAAGGATGAGGTTAACAATAGAATTGATGAAGAAAAAAAAGGTGAGTGGTGCGTTGAGGTATCTGTGGAGACAAAAAACGTTATCCATGTAGGCAAAAAAGGGAATGTACGAAAGTATAGTGGTACTAACACTCTTATATGGGTGTGAAGTTTGGGTTGCAAATGCTGCAGCGATGAGGCGACTGGAGGTGTTCTGTCTAAGGGCAATGTGTGGTGTAAATATTATGCAGAGAATTTGGAGTGTGGAAATTAGGAGGATGTGTGGAGTTATTAAAATTATTAGTCAGAGAGTTGAAGAGGGGTTGTTGAGGTGGTTTGGTCATTTACAGAGAATAGAACAAAGTAGAATGACTTGGAGAGCATATAAATCTGTAGGGGAAGGAAGGCGGGGTAGGGGTCGTCCTTGAAAAGGTTGAAGGGAGGGGGTAAAGGAGGTTTTGTGGGCAAGGGGCTTGGACTTCCAGCAAGCGTGTGAGAGCATGTTAGATAGGAGTGGATGGAGTCAAATGGTTTTTGGGACCTGATGAGCTGTTGGAGTGTGAGCATGGTAATGTTTTGTGAAGGAATTCAGTTAAACCAGTTAGCCGGACTTGAATTCTGGAAATGGGAAGTACAGTGCCTGCACTTTAAAGGAGGGGTTTGGGATATTGGCAGTTTGGAGGGACATCTAAACTGTCGTATCTGAGCGCCTCTGCAAAGACAGTGATTATATATGAGTGATGATGAAAGCTTTTTCTTTCTTTTTGGGTTTTTCTTTCTTTTTGTGTCACCCTGTCTCGGTGGGAAAAGACCGATGTGTAAATTTGAACAATATTTTATGGACTGATACTTGAGCTACTGTTGGCAGAACATCATCTTAATGTACTGTACAGTCAGCCCATCTTTATTTCATTATGTTCAGTTGCTTACAAGGTGCCAACATAAATTTTCTTAGCATTTCCTGTAACCTTATTAATATCATTTTCTTTATTTTAAGCTAGGTTAGGCTACATTAACTTAGATAAATATATATTTGGCTACATTTAAGCTAATAAGAAAATTTCTGCAGTACATCTGGTAAAAAGGTGGCTGAGAATAACCAGGAAGCATTCAAAGGGCACTCTGAAACTGGACTGGTACAGTATAATAGAATGTGAAATCTTAATTTTTTTAACTGCAATGTGCACATGAGTTTTACTCATTAAAAAGTAATTTTGTTAGTTGTCCTTCATGGGGAAGATAGTTTATTGTGTTGACATTTAGTTTTTTCCACTTCCTTTCTGGGCAATGCCCTGAGACTGCCACTTCTTGTTGACTTTATATTTTTTTTATTAACACATTGGCGGTTTCCCACCAAAGGCAGGGTGACCCGAAGAAGAAGAAGAAACATTTTCATTATCATTCACTCCATCACTGTCTTGCCAGAGGCATGCCGATATGACAGTTTAGATGTCACTTTAAACAGAAAATATCCCAAGCCCCTCCTTTAGAGTGCAGGCACTGTACTTCCTACCTCCAGGACTCAATACACACACACCCCGCACATAGAAGAGAGGAGCTTACGATGACGTTTCGGTACGACTTGGACCATTTACAAAGTCACACTAACACAAAGAACAGGTAGAAGGGGTTATATAAATGGTCCAAGTCGGACCGAAATGTAGTTGTAAGCTCCTCTCTTCTATGTGCGGGTTATGTGTGTATTGTTCCAGTCACGGTATTGTGCCTTTTTTTGTTATCCAGGACTCAAGTCCAACTAATCAGTTTCCCTGAATCCCTTCACAAAATATTACTTTACTCACACTCCAACAACTTATCAAGTCCCAAAAACCATTTCTCTCCACTCCTATCTAATACAAGCACACATGCCTGATGTACGTCCAAGCCCCTTGCACACAAAACCTGTCTCCTCCTTCCATCCTTTCCCAGGATGACCAGTACCCTAGGGACCTTCCCTACTTAGACACAACATCTCCACTGCCTCCAGCCTCCTCCTCGCTGCAATACTCACAACCCATGCTTCACAATTACCTCTGCACCACCCACCTTTTTTTCTTCGTCAGTTCTATGGTTTACCTCGTCCTTTATATATCAATCCCCAACATGTCCACTCCCAAATGTCTGAATGCATTCACTTCTTCCATACTAACTCCAATCTGATATCCAATTTTTTCCTTACCTAACTCATTTGATACCCTCATCATCTTACTCTTCTCTATGTTCTCTTTCATCTTCTTTTACACACCCTCTGAAACTCGTCCACTAACCTTTGCAATCTCCCTTCAGGATCTCCCAAAAGCACAGTATCATCAGCAAAAAGTAACTGTATCAACTCCCATTTTGTATTTCTTCTTTCAACAAACTGGCCATATCCCATCGAGGCAGGGTGACCCAAAAAGAAATACAAAAGTTTCTCTTTTTAAATTTAGTAATTGATACAGGAGAAGGAGGTTACTAACCCCTTGCTCCTGGCATTTTAGTTACCTCTTATGACAAGCATGGCTTACGGAGGAAGAATTTTGTTCCACTTCCCCATGGAAAATTTTGTATTTGATTCTGCATAATTTAATCCCACCCCTCTTCCCAACACCTTAGCATTTACTTCTTCTAAGGCCTACTTTTTCTGGAAAATAATCTTCCCCTCTCCTACATACGCTAACCCAAGCCTCACTCTCCTTATAAAAACTACAGCATTTAGTAACTCGCTACCTATTCCATACACTTGTAACATCTGCCACATTGCTTCCCTATCCACCCTATCAATTTTTTTTAACATGTCGACTGTCTCCCACCAAGGCAGGGTGACCAAAAAAAAAAGAAACACTTTCAGCATCATTCATGCATAATCACTTTCATATACCTCTCCTATCATATACCTTTTCTAAATCCATAAAAGCAACCAAAACTTTAGTACCTTTATCTCTCTTCTCTCTTTATTTCTCTTCATAAAATAAAGCTTCCTATTGGAATTTGAAATTTACATATTTGTGTTTGGGAGGTGGTCCTGCCTCTTAACCTACAACTGACTGATATGATAGTCCTGTCATATATATTTTGAATACCCTGTTTGGAGTTTGCTTTCACTGTGCCAGTGCTCAGGTCATTCAAATTGTTTACCAATTTTAGAAACAGAATGTTTTTGTATAATCTGGCTGAATCAATACAACTCTGGTGTTGTAAGGAGTATGATTATAAATCATAATGTTAGACTTCACTCCAAGTTGTCATGATGTTAGGAATACTGTGACTATGAGAAACAACCAGTTTGTCTCCAGTACCTCATCCATTACAAATATAGTTGTACATAAATGGTATACAGTACTGACAAGATGAAAAATTAGACATGTGCAACATCTGGGTATCATTATTTGTAGATGTTTTGCCATCCAGTGGCTTTATCAATACAATACAAGGACATAATGTGAAGACTAATATAATTTTCAAATTGTTATTGTTTAGGTCCTGTAATTTGTGGCTATATGAGCAAAGATATTGACATTAATGGTGGGAAATGTTTTGTGAAATCAGTAGTAATTGATAGTATTTTGAGAATTACTAATAATTTTATTTCAATTTAACTCTTACTGGAAGCCTAAGCAGTTTCAAAACACCTCTGCATTTCTTTTTCCCATATATTTCAAATCTCGCTTGTCTGTGTATACATAACTACAGTGCATCTATCTTAATTGCCCTTTTCTTCAACAGGCACGTTTGCAAATATTAACGATTCACACCAAAAGTTGGGTCCCAGTTCTAAGTAAGCGCCTTTTGCATTACTTAGCAGAGCAGACTGTTGGCTACTGTGGTGCTGATCTAAAGTCACTCTGTGCCGAATCTGCGCTAATTGCCCTCAGAAGCAAATACCCACAAATCTACTCTTCCAAACACAAGCTTCTAATAGATGTGTCTACAATTTCTGTAAGTGTTTTACTAAATGATGTAGACCTGTAATAAAAGAATTTTTGCTTTTATAAAACTTATGCAGCAAACAATTTTTTGTATCTTCATATTTGTGAATATGAATGAATTGTATTTAATCTAATAGACTATGCAATTTTTGCAACAGATAAAATTGTGTCACTTTCGAGCAGCAATGAAAAAGATAGTCGCAGCTGGACATAGGTCATCTGCTAGTATTGGCCGACGCCTCAGTTCTACGGTGCAACCATTACTCCAAGGATCTCTCAATTGCGCCCTAAGACTGCTGTCAGAAAGGTTTCCTCATGCTTTTATCAAATTTCCAGCTAGCCTAAAGAGCCGCACTACTCATAGACCAAGACTACTGCTGGCTGGGTTGAGAACTCAAGGTCAAAGCACCCATCTAGCACCAGCAATTATTCATTCTCTGGAAAAAGTTCCTACTCACAAGTTGGATCTTGCTACATTGTATTCAGTCTCTGCACGAGCCCCAGAAGAAGCGTGTGCACAGGTAAGTCTTCGGTGTGTCCTGTAAGTACATGGTTAATTAATTACTTTCTTTAGTCTGTGTAAGTGCTCCTCAGCTTACGATGGGGTTACATTCTGATGAACCCATTGTCAGTTGACAATATCGTAAGTCAAATATAATTTTTTTTCCCTCAAACCAGCCATATCCCACTGAGGCAGGGTGACCTAAAAAGAAAAACAAAAGTTTTTCTCTTTAAGTTTAGTAATTTATACAGAAGAAGGGGGTTACTAACTCCTTGCTTTAGGCATTTTAGTGACCTCTTACGACACACATGGCTTACAGAAGAATTCTTTTCCACTTCTCCGTGGAGATAAAATATAAACATATGATTGGATGGTAAGCTTAGTAGTGGGTGACTAGTGGGCTGACAGATTTTTTTTTTTTCAGCTAGTCGGCCATCTCCCACCGAGGCAGGGTGACCCAAAAAGAAAGAAAATCCCCAAAAAGAAAATACTTTCATTATCATTCAACACTTTCACCACACTCATACATAATCACTGTCTTTGCGGAGGCGCTCAGATACGACAGCTGAGAATAAGTCCCTCCCAGCTGTCACTATCTCAGACCCCTCCTTTAAAGTGCAGGCATTGTACTTCCCATTTCCAGGACTCTAAGTCCAACTAAATCAATTAACTGGTTTCCCTGAATCCCTTCACAAAATGTTACCCTGCTCACACTCCAACAGCTCGTCAGGTCCCAAATACCATTCGTTTCCATTCACTCCTATCTAACACGCTCACACATGCTTGCTGGAAGTCCAAGCCCCTCGCCCACAAAACCTCCTTTACCCCCCTCCCTCCAACCTTTTCGAGGACGACCCCTATCCCACCTTCCTTCCCCTACAGATTTATATGCTCTCAAAGTCATTGTACTTTGATCCATTCTCTTTTACAACCACATCTATAAATAGTATATTAAACAACCATGGTGACATTACACATCCCTGTCTAAGACCTACTTTTACCGGGAAGTAATCTCCCTCTCTCCTGCACACACTAACCTGAGCCTCACTATCCTCATAAAAACTCTTTACAGCCTTCAGTAACTTACTACCTATTCCATACACTTGCAACATTTGCCACATTGATCCCCTATCCACTCTATCATATGCTTTTTCTAAATCCATAAATGCAATGAAAACTTCCCTACCTTTATCTAAATACTGTTCACATATATGCTTCAATGTAAACACTTGATGTACACATCCCCTACCCACTAAAACCTCCATGCTCATCTGCGATCCTACACTCTGTCTTTCCTCTAATTCTTTCAATAATAACCCTACCGTACACTTTACCTGGTATACTCAGTAAACTTATTCCCCTATAATTTTTACAATCTCTTTTGTCACCCTTCCCTTTATATAAAGGAACGATACATGCTCTCTGCCAATCCTTAGGTACCTTCCCCTCTTTCATACATTTATTAAACAAAAATACCAACCACTCCAACACAATATCTCCCCCTGCTTTTAACATTTCTGTCATGATCCCATCAGTTCCTGCTGCTTTGCCCCCTTTCATTTTATGTAATGCCTCACGCACCTTCCCCACACTCATCCTGCTCTTTCTCACTCCTAAAACATGTTATACCTCCCTGACCAGTGCATGAAATTACCGCCTCCCTTTTTTTCATCGACATTTAAAAGTTCCTCAAAATATTCCCGCCATCTACCCAATACCTCCAGCTCCCCATCTACTAATTCCCCTACTCTGTTTTAAATCCATTCGTTCCCTAGGCTTTCTTTACTTGTTTATCTCACTCCAAAACTTTTTCTTATTTTCTGCAAAATTTCTTGACAGTGCCTCTTCCACTCTTTCATGTTCTCTCCTTTTGCACTCTCTCGCCACTCTCTTCACCTTTCTTTTACTTTCTATATATTCTGCTCTTCTTACAACACTTCTGTTTTGTAAAAACCTCTCATAAGCTACCTTTTTCTCTTTTATCACACCAATCACTCCTCTTTCCTCCTGCACCCACCCTCCTATAGCAACAAACTTCTGCCCCACATTCTAATACTGCATTTTTAAAACAATCCCAACCCTCTTCAACCCCCCACTATTCATACTTGCATTTACCCACCTTTCTGCCAAAAGTTGCTTATATAACTTTCTCCTCCCTTAGTTTATACACTTTCACCTCTCTCTTACTTGCTGTTGCCACTTTCCTTATGTCCCATCTACCTCTTACTCTAACTGTAGCTACAACTAAATAATGATCTGATATATCCGTTGCCCCTCTATAAACATGTACATCCTGAAGCCTACCCATCAACCTTTTATCCACCAATACATAATCTGACAAACTACTTTCATTACGTGCTATATCATACCTTGTAAACTTATTTATCTTCGTTTTCATAAAATATGTATTACTTATTACCAGACATCTTTCTACACATAGCCCAATTAAAGGCTCCCAATTTTCATTTACCCCTGACACCCCAAATTTACCTCCTACTCCCTCCACAACATCCACAACATTTTTACCCACTTTAGCATTGAGATCCCCACCCACAATTATTCTCTCACTTGGTTCAAAACTCCCCATGCACTCACTCAACATTTCCCAAAATCTCTCTCTCTCCTCTACACTTCCCTCTTCTCCAGGTGCATAAACACTTACTATAACCCACTTTTCACATCCAACCCTTATTTTACAATACATAATCCTTGAATTGATACATTTATATTCCCTCTTTTCCTGCCATAACTTACCCATCAACATTATTGCTTCTCCTTCTTTAGCTCTAACTCTGTTTGAAACTCCTGTCCTAATCCCATTTATTTCTCCCCACTGAAACTCTCCTACCCCCTTCAGCTTTGTTTTACTTAAGGCCAGGACATCTAGCTTCTTCTCATTCATAATATCCACAGTCATCTCTTTCTTATCATTCGCACAACAACCACGCACATTCAAACATTCCACTTTGACGGTTTTCTTCTTTTTGTTTTTAGTAAGTTATACGGGAAAAGGGGTTACTAGCCCATTGCTCCCGGCATTTTAATCGACTTTTACAAAGGAAAGATTCTTATTCCACTTCCCCATGGATATGAAAGGAAAAGTAATAAGAACAAGAACTATTAAGATAAAATCAAAGAAAAAACTTGGATGACTGTGTAAACATAAACGTGTACATGTATGTGTAGTGTGACCTAAGTGTTAGTAGAAGTGGCAAGACGTACCTGAAATCTTGCATATTTATGAGACAGAAAAAAAGACACCAGCAATCCTACCATCATGTAAAACAAATACAGGCTTCCTTTTTACACTCACTTGGTAGGACGGTAGGACCTCCCCGAATGGTTGCTGTCTACCAACCTACTACCTGTGTCCTTTAAATTTGTTGAATAAGCTGATGACTTTTTAAAAATTTCTTCCTAAATTAAGAAAAAACGTCTCTACTCTTACAATTTATTGCTCTCATACGCATTCTTGCATCAGGTTTGACTTCATCTCCTTGTCTATTATATATTTAAAAAAAAAAAAAAACTCTCCACAGATCTTTCACGAGGCACGACGTAATCTTCCAAGTATCATTTACGTTCCACACATTGACCAGTGGTGGGGAACAACTTCAGAAACCTTGCGTGCAACTTTCATGTCTCTCCTGCTCGACCTTGATCCTTCGTCTCCACTGCTGCTATTAGCTACATCAGATACACCATATGATGAGCTGGATGCTGATGTAAGTATAGAATGTAATAACTTGTTTGTAGCTACAGCAGCAGCAGAGCTGTGCTCGTGGTAAATGCTCTTAATTACTGTAATTATTTCTTCGTATGAGTTTTATAAAAATTTCCAATGGTTGTGATAGTTGCAGTGAGATAATTAGATGCATATTTCTAATTTATTTTTAAGTCAATGGCTGTCTCCCATCAAGGCAGGTCAACCTAAAGAAGAAGAAACATTCACCATCATTCATCCAGTTGCCATCTTTCTTGTATGGATTTTTTTTCATGTGTAATTACCTACCTGTAGCTGTGGGAACCAAGCTAAGCTGTCATTGTCTCTTCAGTACAGTCTTCCCTACAATTATGGGCTTCCTTACTCTTGGATTTCAATTATCCAGTGTTTTAACCGCTGTCTAAAAAAATCCTGCAGCACGCAGTGCATAATGAGTGAAAAAAATGACTTTTTTTGGATTAAAACGCCGTCTTTGAGGTGTATTTTCGTATAGTATTTATGGTTGTATTCTCTTTTTTATGGTCTCATTTGATAGAATGGAAAACATTCTACAGAAATATAGATGATTTTGATTAGTTTCATGATGAAAACGACCTTGAAATTGAGCTCAAATTAGGGGAAAGGTTCGATTTTTGCAAATGTTAAAGATTAAACAAATCACGCCACGCGTCCAATACACATCAATTAGTGAGTCTAATATTCTTTCACAAGTGCACTGATATTATTTATACCATTTTTACAATAATGCAATAGTCTGCATAACTGTAAATCTTTTATTTTTTGTGTGAATAAAAAATCAAAATAGAAAGCAAGAGTAATATAAGAGGGGCCTAAAGACGTGACTAATGAACAGATAACATCTTATTTTAGTGCCAGGAATGTCTGCATTGTTTATTCTGGACCCTATTTTGAAATTGACAACTTTTTTATTTTGCATTAAATTGGCCAAATTGCCAATCGTAGAACAAATAGAGTTCTAAAGAAATAGCTATGAGTTTGGTCGACTGGAACAATGGAATTGGGCCAAAATAGGGCTCAAAGTCGGAGAAATTGCCGATGCATATATCGCCGAGATCACTAACTTTGCAGAGCGTAACTCCGTAAGTTTTCAATCAAATTTCATACTTTTGGTGTCATTACCATCAGGAAAAGATTCTTATCATTTCATAAGAAAAGTATTTTTTTTTAATTTTGCAACAACAGGAGAGCACTCAGGATTAGGGGTTGCGACAGTCAAAGGGTTAATAAACTTTTTCATATATGTATGCATAAAAGTGTGAATGTTCATAAAAGTTTCTCTGGGCTTTGATGTCTGGCTTTTTAATTTATAACTTTGACACTGAACACTTTATTTACATCATTATCATATCTATGCACATTTATACAACTTCGTTACAATATATTAAACTTTTGAAAATTATATGTAAGAAAAGGGTATTTGGCAAGTTGCTCCAGGAAATTTAGTTTGCTTTCTACAATACACGTGGCTGCAGGTGAAGGATTATTACCCATTTTTTCTTAGTGGATGAGAGTGATAAGTTGCAGATACAAGGAAATACTGTACATGGGAGAGTTGAATGTATAATGAATGCAAGTAAAAATAATAGGATTTATTTATTATAATAGGATTTATTGTTAGATGTTTGCCATCTGCCAGACTTCAGGTTTTTATGGAGAATGTGGTACTAAGGAATTATGAATTATATTTTATTTTTTGCCTCTTAAGTCCATCTGCCAAGGAAGGATGACCCAGAAGAACTCTCTTTTTTTTTTTTTTTTTCTTTTTTTTCTTCAACAAGTCGGCCGTCTCCCACCGAGGCAGGGTGACCAAAAGAAAGAAAATCCCCAAAAAGAAAATACTTTCATCATCATTCAACACTTTCACCACACATACATAATCACTGTCTTTGCAGAGGCGTAGATACGACAGCTGAGAATAGTCCCTCCCAGCTGTCACTATTATTATCTTTATATCTAATTGAATTGCTTATTCCAGGAAATAGTAAATTTGGTCTATTAATATATTTACTATATTATGCCAAGCTATTGTTTTTTTTTTTTTTTTTTAGGTTCAGATGCTGTTTAGTGTTTATCGTGAGGAAATGATGGCATTAACCAATCCATTAGAAGATGAGAGCGGCAGTTCTTTAAACCGTTGTTCTTCACAGATATGCTTCAAAAACAAAAGGTAATTAATACTTTGTGTCTTTATTTAATGTTCGTTTTCAAATACAGTGGTACTCGGGGAACGTAACTTAATTAGTTCCAGAAAGGGTGTTCGAGTGCTGATACCGAACAATTTGTTCCCATCAGGAATAATGTAAATTAGATTAATCCGTTTCAGACCCCAAAAATACACTTACAAAAGCACTTACAAAAATACACTTACATAATTGTTTGAGTTGGGAGCTGCTCTATGCCAAGGTACCACTGTATATGTGTACGATAAAAGGGTCGTGACACAATGCTTTATTATGTTTTTTAACACCGGCCATCTCCCACCAATGTAGGGTGACGGGAGACAACCAGCGTGTTAAAAACAAATTTCTTATGAAATAGTTAGAGATCCTTGAATCTGCACTTGCTTGAAAGGCATAAAATGAGGGGGTAAATATGTTTTAGGAATACATGTCGAAGACAGGTATAATAAATAAATGAGCTATAACTAGCCCTTTGATTGTTTCGGTCGTATATATAGTACGATACGTCTTACGAGCAATGTTTCCGATGTATTAACCCTTTAACCCTTTGGGGGTCGGTGCCGTATTAGTACGTTTTACTTAGCAGGGATCGGTGCCGTACTAGTACGCATAAATTCTAGTGGCCTCAAATTAACCCTTAAACTATCCAAACGTAGATATACGTTGACTTGCGTACTGCTCCGAATATTTTGAAAAAAAAAAAATTAAATGAAAAGCGCATTTTTATAAACAGGATAGGCAAAAAATTTTTAGGGCCAGTACTTACCGAGATATAAGCCCGCCAAATTGGTGCTGGATGCTCACCTGACGGCAACATCAAGTCCTGCCGCTTGCAGAGGTATTGTGGATATACTTTTTTTCTAGTTTTTATTTTAATTTATATAATTTTTATGTTTTGATAATTACAATTTATAATAGTTCTTGTGATTTCATAGCCAATCTTTGTTCTAACACTAATATTAGGTACTGAAATAGTACTCAAATAGTCACAATCACACCAACAGGTGAACATTTTCACCTGCCTTGGTCATTTACTATTGTCTATAAATATATACGAAGTATTTATATGTCCCAGCAATGTTTTAGACATCCTGGAGTATATATGAAACTCCTTGAAGAATGGTTTTTTGACAATTGTCAGAAATTATGTACTGATAAGGCAGTGACATTGATGAATGAATGTGTGCAGGGAACCCTCGCTTTCACTGTCTGTTTCTGTCTGTCTATCTGTGTCTGTCTGTCTTCTGTGTCTGTCTGTCTATCTATCTGTCGGGTTTATCTGTCTGTCTGTATCTGTCTGTCTGTCTATGGGGTCTGTCTTTTCATGTATGTGTCTATCTATCTGTCTAATTTGCTTATCTGTCTTTCTGTCTGCCTGCCTATGTGTGCCTGGAGTATAATATGAAACCCTTGAAGAAATGGTGTTATGACAAGTGTGAGATAAAACTGAAAACCAATGACAGTGATGAATGTAGCAGGAACCATAGTTTTGTTTTCACTGTTTTGTATATATCTATCTATCTGTCTGTCTGTCTATCTGTCTAGCCTGCTTATTTGTCTTTCTGTCTGCCTGTGTGTCCCCCTTTCCTGCTTCCTTCCCAGTCTCAGAGTGCGACTTGTAAAACGAACAGGATTATACACGATGCAGAAGTGACATGACAAAGCTCCCGCCAGTCATGTATTAGGCTTTTATACTACAAGATTGTATAGCACTGCCTGAATTTTTGGTTATCCTACGTAATTTACAATTATAATAACTGTACTTTTGTGTACATGTGAGGGGCTTTACAAAAAAGAATAAGAAGAAAACCGTCAAAGGGGGATGTTTGAATTTTGGTAATGTTGTGTAAATGATAAGAAAGAGATGATTGTAGATGTTATAAATTTAAAAAGAAGCTGGATGTCCTGGCTTTAAGGAGAAAAGCTAAAGGGGGGGGTGGGGGAGAGTTTCAGGGGAGAAATAAATGGGATTAGGGCAGGGGTTTCAAATAGAGTTAGAGCTAAAGAAGGAGGGCAATAATGTTGAATAATCAGTTTGGCAGGTAAAAAAAGGAATAAAAAATGTATAAACCAAGGATTATGTGGAGAAAATAAAGGGGGATGTGAAAAGTGGGTTAGGAAGGTGTTTATGCACCTGGAGAAGAGAGAAGGTAGAGAGAGAGAGTTTGGGGAAAAGGGAGGAGTGTGTGGGGAGTTTGAACCAAGTGAGAGAGAATGGGGTTGGGGATTTTAATGCTGGTTGGTAAAAATGTTGTGGAGGGATCATTATTTGGTTGTAGCTACAGTTAGAGTAAAAGGTAGATGGGACAAAAAGAAAATGGAAACAGCAAGTAAGAGAGAGGAAAAAGGGTATATACTAAGGGAGGAGGAATTAGTGAGATATGGGCAACTTTTTGCAGAAAGGGGGGCTAGTGCAAGATGAGAGTGGGGTTGAAGAGAGTTGGGGAATTTTAAAAATGCAGTATTAGAATGTGGGGAGAGTTTGTGGCTATAGGGGGGTGGGGGAGGAAAGAGGAGAGTGAGGGGGGAAAATGGAAGAAAGGGGTGTGATAAAAGAAAAAAAGGTAGCTTATGAGGGGTTTTTTAAAAAAACAAAAGTGTTACTAAAGAGCAGAGTATATGGAGAGAAAAAAAAGGTGAAAGAGTGGTGAGAGAGTGCAGGAAGAGCGGTGAAAGAATGGGAGAGGCTCTGTCAAGAAATTTTGCTTTAAAACAAGAAAAATTTGGAGGAGATAAGCAAGGTAAGAAAGCCTTGGGAACTAATATTGTCAGTTTAAAACAGAGTAGGGAGTTAGTAGATGAGCTTTGGGGGTATTGGGTAGATGGAATAATGAGGAACTTTAATGTCGATGAAAAAGGAGGCGGTAATTTCATGTACTGGCCAGGAGGCCAACATCGTAGGAGTGAAGACGGAAACAGGATTTGGGGGTGGGGAAGAAAGGAGCATTACGTAGAATGAAAGGGGTAAAGCAGCTGGAACTGACGGGATCATGACAGAAAAAGTTAAAAGCATGGGGGATATAGTGCTGGAGTGGTTGGTATTTTTGTTTAATAAATGTATGAAAGAGGGAAGGACCCAGGATTTTGGGAGAGAGCATATATAATTCCTTTATATAAAGGGAAGGGGGATAAAAGATGTAAAATTATAGGGGAATAAGTTTACTGGGGTATACCAGGAAAAGGTATGGCAGGGTTATTATTGAAAGAATTAGAGGTAAGACAGAGAGTAGGGTTGCAGATGAGCAAGGAGGCTTTAGAGTGGGTAGGGATGATCAAGTGTTTACAGTGAAGCAAAAACAGTAAGGGTGGTAGAGAAGGCCCGCATTTATGGATTTTGGGAAAGGCAAAAGATAGAGTGGATAGGGGGCCAATGTGGCAAATGTTGCAAGTGTATGGAATAGGTAGTAAGTTACTGAAGGCTGTGAAGTAAATTTTTAAGAGGATAGTGAGGCTCAGGTTAGGGGGTGGGAGGGGGGAGGGGGGGAGATTACTTCCCGGTAAAAGAGGCCCCTTTGACAGGGATGTGTAATGTCACCATGGTTGGGTTTTTTATATTTATAGATGGGGTTGTAAAAGAAGCAAATGCTTAGGCGTTAGAGAGGTGGATTAAATTTTGGAAAATTAAATGCAAAATGGAGTTGACACAGTTACTTTTTGCTGATATTACTTTGTGCTTATGGGAGATTTTAAGAAAAGCTGCAAAAGGTTAGTGGATTTAGTTTTGGGAGAGTGTGTAAAGGTAGAAGCTGGAAAGTGAACATAGATAAGAGTATGTGATAGAGGGTATCAAACGCATTTTAAATAAAAAGAAAATGGATATCACATTGGAGAGAGGGATTATGGAAGAAGTAAATGTTTTCTTGATAGCTTGGGAGTTACCGTGGCTAAGGGATGGTTATGAAGGATGAGGTTAACTAATAGAATTGATGAAGGAAAAAATAGCAGCTGGAGGCATCTGTGGAGACAAAAAACTTATCCATGGAGGCAAAGAAGGGAATGTAATGTAAAGTATAGTGGTACTGGGCTCTTATATGGGTGTGAAGTATGGGTGTAAACACAAATGGTAGGATAGAGGCTGGAGGTGTGGATGTCCTGTTCATGGCATGTGTAGTGTAATATTATGGTAGCACTGAATGGAAGGTGGAGTTGGCTGCGTATGTCAAAGGGAAGGAGTGAGGGGTTGTTGAGGTGGTTTTGGTCATTTAGAGAGAGGTCTGGACTGTGTACAGAATGACTCCTGAGAGCTTATAAATCTGTAGGGAAGGCTGTGGGGTAGGGGTCATTCTAGAAAAGGCTGGAGGAGGGGCAGTTGAGGTTTTAGGCTGAGGCTTGACTTCCAGCAAGCACAGTGAGCGTGTTGATAGGAGGCAGAATGGAGACAATGGTTTTGGGACATGACGATCTGTTGGAGTGAGCAGGGTGTAACATTCAGGAAAACCAGTTAATTTGATTTAGTTGACTCTGAGTCCCTGGTAAATGGGAAGTACAATGCCTAAACTTTAAAGGAGGGGTCTGAGAGTGGAGCAGCTGGGAGGAATTATTCTCACTGCCGCATTCAGGAGCGCCCTCTGCAAAGACAGTGATTATGTATGTGAGTGTGGTGAAAGTGTTTAGAATGATGATGAAAGTATTTTCTTTTTGGGATTTTCTTTCTTTTTTGGGTCACCCTGCCTCGGTGGGAGACGCTTAATTTGTTGAAAAAAAAATATATAGATAGACAGAGATATAGACAGGATGATAGACAGCCGAGAGAGCCAAGGGGGCCAGCCAGCCTGATGAATACATAACAATATAAAAATGAAGAACACTGCAGCAGGCCTACTGGCCCATGCAAGGCAAGTCCATGTCACCCCTGGATTAGACCAATGACCCACCTAGTCAGGTCACATCCTCTGAAGGAAGGAGCATGGCATCAGACCTAGTAGCACAAGCTCAAGGCCAGGTCCAACTCACTCCCACCGACAGCTACTCGTATTTATCTAACCTTTTTTACTTTCCTCTTATAAGGAGTGTTAATGCCGTGTTAATGTGACATGACATCAGTGAACTCTTCGGGTGTTTGCCACACTATTTGATCTAGCTGGCGCTCAATTGAACTGGTGCTCCCACAAGGTACTAAGTGGTCCAGGATTTTAATACTGCACACACTGAGGGCGCAGACCCATTCTCTGTCGAAGCACCAGGCCTATCGCACTAAATTTGAAGGAATGAAAAATAAAACGCTGGATCTAATGCCCGGAGTATCACAGCAACGCAGTGGTACCCCGATCATGATATTTTTTCATTCCAGAATTGCTGTCTGCTATGCCATTATCAAACGAATTGACTTCCATAAGAAATGGATGAAATAGGACTAGTCCTTTTAGACCCCCAAAATTACACTTGCTAAAGCATTTAAAAATCAACTTACATAAAGTGTGTTTGGGGACCATCGTAAGTCGGGGTACTCACTGTATATCTACGTGTTGACAGTTTGGTGGCTATGGGAAACGGCTGGTAGCCCCCACATATGAAAGAATGGGTCTGTGTGGTCCGTGTGTGCAGATAAAAATCCTGCACTACACACTTGCATAATGAAATAATAAAACTCAACCGTTTTCGTTTAAAACAGCTACTTGCAGTCTATTTTCATGGTATTTATTGATGTATTCTGCCTTCTTTGGTCTCATTTGACAGAATGGAAGATAGGCTACAGAAATAGAGATGATTTTGATTGGTTTGACAATGACAAGTACCTTGAAATTGAGCTCAAAATAGCTAAATGTTCGTTTTTTGACGATGTTCAAGAGTAAACAAATCACACCATGCATCCAATACACATCAACTGGCGAGTTCATTATTCATGCACAAGTGCTCTGATATTATTTATATCATTTTTCAATGATACAGTTCTATATACATATTATAAATCTTCTATTTCTTGTGAGAATAAAAATTCAAAATGAATAGCAAAAGTAATGTAAAGAGCCTCTGAGGCGTACTAATGAACAGAGAAGATGTTATTTTGCGCCAGGAATGTCTGCCTGTTTATCTTGACCCTATTTTGAAATTGGCATCGTTTTTGAAAGAGCAAGAAATTGCATTAAATTGCTATTTTTCACTATTTTGGGTAGTTGAAATTGATAAATAGGCGTTTGTACTCAATGAATAGAAGAAATGGAGTTCTGTTTTAAATAGCTATAATTTTAGAGACTAAACATTGAATCTGGCTGGAAAATAGGGCTCAAATTGGGCGAAATCTACCCGTAAATGTCATCGTACCGCTAACTTCGCAAAAGCATAATTCCGTTAGTTTTCGATCAAATTTCATAATTTTGTGTGGGGCTATGATTGGAAAAAGATTCTCTATCATTTCATAAGAAAATTTTTTTTTCTTAAAACATTTCGACCCCAGGAACAGGTTTCCTAGAAGGCCTGTCGACCTCCAATGGGTTAGTGGTCCAAGCCGCAGATCTACACATTGCCCACAGGGTCTGGAACCAGAGATCTACGCCATGAGCCCAGCTCACCCAGATAGCTGCACGGTAAATTTGTGCCTAGATATGAGAGAATTTGATCTATGTGGCATAAAATATATAAAGTGAATCCCAAAGCATAAAGAAAATAATGAGAAAACTGCGCCTTTTTTATTAAAAGCAATTTTGTGGTGTATTTCAAGGTGTTTTTTACGGTTGTATTCATGGCTCTTGGTCTCATTTGATAGAATGGAAGATATATTACAGAATAGAGATGATTTTTATTGGTTTTAGTACTGGAAATAGCTTGTATGACTTGAGCTCAAAGTAGCTGAAATGTTTGATTTTGGACAAAGGGGAAAATTGGTTAACGAAATAATCCGGTGGGCAAATTAGCTAAATCTGAATGTTTCTTATTAAATATTCATAAGAGAATAATTTTTTTGGTTAAAAATTTTTGTCCAAAAAAAAATAATTTCATGAAATAAAAATTTAAGTGTACCCCGGTTTACGAGGGTTTTTTAATTTTTTTAACTTTTAATGCTTTAAAGTTTATTTTTTTAAAGGGGCTTTGTAAAAATGTAATTTTGTTTGGTCTGGTAATGACAGTACCTTTTAAACAATTTCCCTAGGAGTTTTAAATCTGCTTGTATAAAAACTGAAAGAAAAAATTTCTAATCTGAAAAAAAAAATCTAAAAAAAAAATTAAAAAAATTTAAACTTACCTTTATTGAAGAGACTTGCAGGCATCTGAAGATAGATGATGACTGGAGCAGGTGTTAGTGGTTGGAAGGGAATCCTCCAAAAGGACTTCAGGTAACAAGTCCCTCTCTGGGGTTACTTCCTTCTTGGTCTTTTAATGCCACTAGGACCAGCTTGAGGTCACTAGACACCCTGCCTGGTGAAGTAGCTGTCCAGAGTCCTCTGTTTCTGGCGACTCTTCAACACTTTTCTGAAGTACAACATGGCTCTGTCACTGAAGTGGTTGCACAGAAGGCTCATTTCAGCTTGCTCAGGGTGGTATCTTTCAGCAAATGTCTGCAACTCATTCCACTTTGTACACATCTCCTTAAGCACTGAAGAAGGCACCTCCTTATCTCTCTCTCTCTCCTCCTGTGAAGCAATAACCTCAGCTGTGGTCTGTTGCTGTTCCAGATAAGCTCTTGCAGCTCTTCAGTTGTTAGCTCTACCCTGTGCTCCTCCACCAACTCTTCCACATCCTCACCACTCACCTCCAACCCCAGGCTTGTTCCCCAATGCCACAATATCTTCCATAACATCTTCCACAACAGGCACAGGGTCAGCCTCAAATCCTTCAAAATCCCTCTTTTCAACACAATCCGGCAACAGTGGTCTCCAAGCAGAGTTCAAAGTCCTGGAAGTCACTTCCTCCCAAGCTTACCTATAAGGCCTAGGCCATGCACGATATTGAAGTGATCTTTCCAGAACTCTCTTAGGGTCAATGCAGAGTCATTGGTCATATTAAAGCACCTCTGAAACACTGCTTTGGTGTACAGTTTCTTGAAGTTTGCAATGACCTGCTGGTCCATGGGCTGGATGAGGGAGTGGTGTTAGGAGGCAAGAACTTCACTCTGATGAAATTTAAGTTGTCAGGCAACAACTCTTGCAAGTTGTGAGGATGAGCAGGAGCATTATCCAGTACCAGGAGGCACTTGAGTGGCAATTTCTTTTCCAGGAGGTATTTCTTCACACTAGGGCCAAACACTCCAGTCAACCATTCCATGAAAAAGTCCTTAGTGACCCATGCATTAGTGTTAGCCTTCCAATGCACACACAAATTATTCCTGTTAACATTGTGTTTCTTGAAGGCTCTGGGATTTTCTGCATGATACATCAGTAAAGGCTTCACTTTAAAATCACCACTGGCATTGGCACACATCATAAGAGTTAGCCTGTCTTTCATAGACTTGTGTCCTGGCAGCCTTTTCCTCCTGAGTGATGAGGTCCTGTTGGGCATTTTCTTCCAAAACAGGCCTGTTTCATTACAATTAAACACTTGTTGGGGTTCAAATTTTCAGTGTCTACGAACCCTTAAATTCACTCACAAATTTTTCAGCTGCACGTTTGTCTGAGCTGGCTGCCTCACCATGCCTCACAACATTGTGTATGCCACTACGTTTCTTAAACTTCTCAAACCAGCCTTTGCTGGCTTTAAAATCACTCTCCTTACCACTGGTTGCAGGCATTGTCTTCACAAAATCTGCGTGCAACTTCCTTGCCTTTTCACAAATTATCCAACATAGAAATACTATCACCCGCTCTCTGTTTTTCATGGATCCACACCAACAACAACTTCTCAACCTCATCCACTGTTTTCGATCTTTGTTTCGCTAACAAATTAACCCCTTTTGCAACATTAGCTTTCTTGATCTCATTTCTCTGTGCCAGGATAGTGCCGATAGTAGATGGAGTTTCTTGTACATCCTGGCAAGATCACTCAGACGTACACCACTCTCATATTTTTC
Source organism: Cherax destructor (assembly GCA_009830355.1). Taxonomy (NCBI): domain Eukaryota; kingdom Metazoa; phylum Arthropoda; class Malacostraca; order Decapoda; family Parastacidae; genus Cherax; species Cherax destructor. The sequence continues at coordinate 131,357 of WNWK01004736.1, forward strand.
TATGATTTCCTTCTTCAGTTCGATGGTGTTCCTCACTCTCTTTACCACAGGGTGCCACTAGGAAGCTTCTTTGGACCCATGGTGACTTATTTCACAGTGGCAATAACTAAAACCACCAAAAAAGACACCAAATATATTGTGAATCTTTGAAAGAGTGCGCTGGGTAATGTTCGCTCAATGGTAAACAACGCTTCACTGGCATCCTGGCTTGTGCCGGAGCAGGCGGACGCGTCTAATACCTTTCGGAACCGAGGGAAATTTTTTGCTAACCGATTATGAAAAAGCCTACGTTTTCCGAAACTTTCGTTAACAGGGACCTTTCGTTAACCGAGGGTCCACTGTATAGAAAGATGGAACAAAAACAGAATGACTTCGAGGTGTATAAATCTGTAATGGAGGGAAGGCGGGGTAGGGGGTCGGCCTAGGAAAGGTTGCAAGGAGGGGGTAAGGAGGTTTTTGTGCGGGGGCTTGGACTTCCAGCAAGCATGCATGAGCATGTTAGATAGGAGCGAATGGAGACAAATGGTTTTAGGACTTGACGTGCTGTTGGAGTGTGGAAAGGTAATGCTTATGAAGGGATTCATAAGTCCTGGTACTTATGATAATGACCAATTTGTAGTTGTTCAAGGCTGACAGGGTACTCCATTTGCTTCACAAATATTTGTGTAACGTAAATTAATCGTTTAATTACACAAATCTGTGAACAGGTGCCGGACTTGAGTCCTGGAGATGGAAAGTACAGTGCCGGCACTCTGAAGGAGGGGTGTTAATGTTGTAGTTTTATAACTGTAGTGTAAGCACACCTCTGGCAAGACAGTGATGGAGTGATTGATGGTGAAAGGTTTTCTTTTTCAGGCCACCCTACCTTGGTGCGAAACAGCCAATGTGTTAATAAAAAAAAAAAAAAATTGTAATTACATATTGTAACCTTTGCAAAAAATATAAATCTTTAATCTTTAATTTTTAAATGTTTATACAGTAGTGTACTGTATGTTGTAATAAACAGAATAGAGGAAATCAGCTCTAATATACATTACTTAGGTATGCATACTGGTCAGAGAGTTGGTCATAAGTCCGAGTGGTCGTTAAACAAGTACATCGTTAAGTGAGGAGAAACTGTAAACTGGATTAATTTGTTTTTCATTAATCCACACTAACAAAAGTTTTTTTTTTCTTCAATTATCTGTGACCTTTTCACTGCAAGAATTTTCATTCCTTTTGCAACATCAGCCCCTTTTATTGCATCTTTATTTTCAATGTGGATGATATGGTGGATTTCACCATACCATATCGAGTGGCCAGGTTTGACACATGTTCCATTTTTCCACTTTGCAATGACTTCTTTTCTCATTTTAATTGTTGTTGTCACTGCTTTCTTTTAGGCTTGTTTGTATCACTATTCTTTTCTGGGGTCATGATTTCTTATTTTCTATGAAAATATTTAAAAAACACCCTAGAATAACAATGAAATATGTACCAAACAGTTTCAGGGAGCTTGTACGAATGATGCTTGACAGCTGACAAGAGACTGAGAGCATGATGCTTTGTTTTCATCGGACTTCATCCAGACGGAACGTCTTGTTTAGGTCGAATATTAGGGCAATGTCTGATTACCAAGTCAAATTTTTTGCAAAAAAGTTGGGCAGATATCAAGTTGTATGAATATAGTGATGTACAAATGTTGAGGTTCCACTGTACTAAAAATGGTGACTATTCCTTAATAAAATTTTGGAACACATTTCTGCTATCTGAAAAAAATCAAATAAAGATAATTTTAGAATAAAAATAGAGAATCTTATCTCTTTCAGAAAATTTAGTTTTGGAGATCATTCTGAATTTTAAATTTTATCTCTATAATTTTGAAGAATTTTGAATAAAAGATACTTAAAAGAGAACAAAAGGCACAATACCCTGACTGAAACAATACACAAATAACCTGCACACAGAAAAGAGATGGAGCAACAATATATGCAGCTGGCAGGGACAGGACCAGAGAGTGGGAGGGTAGTAGTGGTAGTGGTAAGGCAGGTAGTGGAATAAAAACAGAAACTCCCCACATACGAACATTTGTACTGCAACTTTCGATAATATAATCTGAGGATGTAAAAAAACATAGCAGGTTACTCTGCGACATCAATCATATGTGTGCTTCGTTCTTCCACAAATTCAGTGTTGTTCTTCTTTCAACAAACTGGCTGTATCCCACCCGGGAAAATTTAAAAGTTTTTGTGATTATTATACCCCCCATATGTCTGGTGTTAAGCCAAAAGCAGTGGATGCAGGTGGTAGTGTAAAGCACCCGACTATCACAATGGAAACAAAAGGGAACATAATTTTTTTAAAGTCAGCTGTTT
>WNWK01004737.1:0-47500 GCA_009830355.1 Cherax destructor
CACTCCTGCACCAGTGGTGACTCCTCCTCTCTTAACTCCCGGTACCCCCAGGATGGACCTGACACAGTACATCCACCTGGATTGGCCTTCTAGGAATAGGAAACTCCCCAGATAGCTGCAATTCTTTTGAAGAGTTTCGTGCTTTCACGTATGGTTCTTCCTTCTCCATCTACACGGACGGCTCAGCACGAAATTTCCCTTCTACATCTTCTGCTGCATTCTTTGCTGATCTTCTCTGTGTCAAACCTGGCGGTTAGACCCCGCTCACTGGTCCTAGCAGGAGAGCTCTTCGCCATTCATCAGGCCTTGGTTTTTGTCCTTGCTCACCTCCCTCCTCAGCCTTTGGTTCTCTTCTCTGATTCCCAATCTTCCTAGCACTTTTGTGTTCTGACCGTCCACGGTCCCTACGGTCCTTGTCCGACAGACGCAGTCTCTTATCCTACGTTTGTCCGATCTTTCAATGGCCCCTGCCCTTGGGCTCGCCATCCCAATCGCTCAGTGGGTGTTGCACTGACTCGCCTCCGGGTTGGGCACTCACGACTGGCGGCTCATCTACACCGCCTTCGAATGATGGACTCTCCGTACTGCCCGTGGTGTCCCTCACAGCCTGAGACGGTGGAACACTTCCTACTGTGGTGCCCGCGTTATCACTCTGCACGGACTGTTTTCCAGTGGCCTTGCACATGCTTGGGGTGCAATCTTTAACCCTTCCTCTCTTTCTTAATGGGGAGGGGTTTGATCCTCCAGACCGTCAGGAAATATTGGCCTGTACCTGCACATTCTTGCTGGCTTCAAGGTGCATTAAGGACATATAATACGCAGTTATTAGTCTAACATCCTTCCAATTTGGTCGAGGTTCCTTCTCCGAGCGTTGGACGGCAGGGCTCGATACGGCGTATGCTGTCAGTGGCCCTATAAAACCCCAACAACAACAACAAGTAGGTCATTTAATACGTTAAGCAAGCGTTAAGTTTTAGAGGACTTCTGCGCCAGCCTTCGTCGGGTGTGGACGTCTCTCTCTCGCCTGAGTATCAGTGACAAATTTCCTCCGTTCTCTCTGGGACGCTTGTCCTCATCTATTTTGCCCGCCGGGCACTCTACAGGAGGGGCACCTGTTCATCGGCTTACTTTTAGCCAGCTCCATTTTTTCCGCTCTGCGGAAAATTATTTAACGGTCTTTGGTGGAAGCCGGTTACTGTACTGGGTGGGGTGTGGGGTCCCGCTTTTGGGCTTGGCAAGGGGTCCACGGGCCCTAATCGGAAACTTTCAAGTTTCTATCTCTATTTTCAAAGGAACTTTTGTTCCTTTTCTTTCATGGCCCAGCCTTGGGCAACAAATCTTCCTCGTACCATCGAGAAGTTGGGCTCGATACGGCGTAAGCTGTCAGTGGCCCTGATAACCCCAACAAAGAAAGAAAGAAAGAAAGAAGTTAAGTTTTAGAAAAATTCTCTTCCAAAATTCCAAGATGTTACTTTGTCAGACAGGTATTATTATATAAATGGTCTAATATATGTCATACTTGTTTAAATGCAGTTAGTGACGCTGTAAGCAGCGAGCTACATAAAATATCACTGGATGTTAGTTTAGTTTGATATCTTTATTATGCACCCCATACCCATCCTGTGGGCGGTAGTCAAAAGATTACAGAGGTACATAATGGGTCCAGGGACTGGACCTCAAAGTTTGATAGCTGAGCAAGTTACAAAGGTAATGAACTCAGATGGTCACAATCATGACAAGTTACAAAGGTATTTGCAGATTACAGAGGTATATATAGGGTCCAGAGACTGGGCCCCAAAGTTTTGATAGCTGAACAAGGTACAATGGTAATTAATTCACTAGTTACAAGGTAATGAATCATGTAAGTAAATTTACTTACGTCTGTACATGGTTGCACTCATGAACAAATTATAAAGCAATGAGCAATCTATTAGTCTACACCCAGCCACAACTGTAATGAGTTATTGGTGCAAATTTTAATTGTTGGGTCACACACACACACATATACATATACACACGCATACATGTATATACATACACACATACACATACACACATGTACATACACACACACACACACACACACACACGTGTCAATGCTTTATTTACAGGGAGCAAAGTCAGGGTATTTTTCCAGAATGGTCTGTAATATACCACTGTGGATAAAATACTTTGACATATCTTGAACATTTCTGAATGAGTAGTCTCTGAATTCATTAATTTTATCGCACTCCAGTACATAATGACGCAGGGTGTGACAATAATCCAACTGGCAAAGTTTACATCTTGTTTGGTCTACATCTGGTGGTGGTGATTTAACCTGCCAAAGATACTTGTAACCCAGCCGGAGGCGGGCGGTAGTGACATCCAAGAGTCTGCTTATTTTGTTGGATGCACCATAGACATGTGGCTCCTCCTGCATGATAGAATGATGATAGATGGACTGACTGGTGTCAAACTCCCTGAGTCTTAAGTCAATAAAATTCAGTTGAAGTTCTTTTCGTATTATTGTTCTCAAACTGCTAACTGACAAGCCAAGATTGTAATCTATCCCCTCTTTGAAAGCATAAAACTTAGCCAATTTATCAGTTCTATCATGCATCTGAAGACCAATGTGAGATGGAATCCACAGCATGTGCACTCTGACTCTACTATACAGAATCCTACCATACCTGTGCCTGGCTTCTGACAAGAGCATGCTACAAGTTATACTTGATGAGTTGAGAGCATTTATGGATGACAGAGAATCAGTTACAATTAGAGAGTTAACCTTAGATACATGGACGCATTTGAGTGCAAGGAGTATGGCAAACAGTTCTGTCTGAAGGGTAGAGGCCCAGTTATTGATGCGTGCTCCAATTTCTTTAAGAGAGCCATCACTCTGTATGACAACAGCAGCACTACCAGCTGCACCAGTGGATTGGTGAACAGAACCATCAACGTAAATAATTTGTGAGAGAGTGTGCTGTTTGGCTAAATTATCAATACAGTTTAAGGCATCATGTTTGGCTTCAAGGCGAAGCTTTGGTTGTGATTTAAGAAGTAGTTTGGGGGGAAATGGAGGGATGGTAGTTTTGAATGGGGTAATATTCCATGGAGCGGAGAAGTGCCGCTGTTGCCTTACTTGCCACAGATCATGTATCTGATTCATGCGGAGGTCGGTTCCAGTTTTTTCGATCCATCTGGAGGGATGTTCACCAGTGCTGAGGAAAGTTTGGAGGGCTTCTGTGCATGGGTTTGAATGGGCTTGCCTGAGCATATTAACCCCAATTAGGATATTTCTTTCAGTAACACGATCTCTGGATGACGACCAACAAACTCATTCTCAATATCCAGCTAAACATATCGATAAAAGGTTCACCCATTACAAGACACACTGAGAGCAAATTTCTAGGTCTCCACCTTGACTGTAATCTTAAATTTCAGACCCACATCCAGCATATAACTAAGTAGGCATCCTTTCCAAGATACGATGGCAAGGTGGCTAGAGCTCTTGCTTCACGCACGGAGGGCCCGGGTTAAATTCCCGGCGGGGCTGAAACATTTCGAAGTGTTTCCTTACACATACACACACACACACACACACACACACACACACACACACACACACACACACACGCACACGCACACGCACACGCACACACGCACGCACGCACGCCCCGATGGCATGGTGGCTAGCGCTCTTGCTTCACGCACGGAGGGCCCGGGTTCAATTCCCGGCGGGGCCGAAACATTTCGAAGTGTTTCGTTACACACACACACACATACATACAACAGGCCTAGTGTCTAATCGACATGTGCCTAGGACAAAATGGTAACTAAACACACACACACACACACACACACACAAAAAAAAAAAAAAAAAAATCTCTAATTCAATTCAGATTCAAATTTTATTTCCTTGCAAGTTTACATCGAGATTATATAATTACAATAATGAGTTGCAGTGCAAAGAGAGCCACTATCATGCCATGGAATTATGGGCAGACTAAATTTAATGGCTTACAGACTACTTAATACTACTAGAGAAATTGATCATAGTTTGAGTTGTATATCTGTTTTTATTTATAGCAGACAGCAAGTTTACTCATATTAACAATCTGGGGATATAACATTGGGACAAGTTGAAAGTATTTTGCAGGTTGTTTATATCAATAATAAATAATTAAATTATAATATTTGGTAAAGTTAAGTATTGAGTTTTTAGTTTAGGGTGAGTATGTGGTTTTTGAGAATGAGTCTTAAATTGATGTTCAGACCGGGTTACTTTAGTATTTACTGGTAATGAATTCCAAATTTTTGGGCCCTTTATGTGCATAGAGTTTTTGCACAGTGTGATATGGACACGGGGTACATCAACAAGTGATCTGTGTCTAGTGTTATGGTCATGCGTCCTGTTAAGGTTGGTGAGGAGAAGTTTGAGTGGAAGGTTTTTGTTCGAGTGTAGTGTTCTATAAATGTAGTAGGCACAATAATAAGTATGGATGTTCTTGACGGTGAGTAGTTTTAGACTTTTTAATATTGGTGGAGTATGTTGTCTGGAGTGGGAATTTGTTATCATTCTGACTGCAGCCTTTTGTTGGGTTATTAGTGGTCTTAGGTGACTAATTGTTGTTGATTCCCATGCACAAATTCCATAGGTGAGATAAGGGTAGATGAGTGAATGATACAAGAAGAGCTGATTGTGCAAGAAGAGCTGATTGTGGAACATAGTACCATATCTTTGATAGCATGCCTACTGTTTTGGAGATTTTCTTGGAAATTTGTTGTATATGTGTCTGGAATTTGAGGCTACTGTCAAGGTGGATCCCTAGGAATTTTCCCTCTGTGAGTCTTGTGATGGGTGAACCGTTTAGCATTATGTTAAGTGGAACATTTGTAGCTCTCTTTCCAAACTGAATGAAATAGGTTTTGTCAGTATTGAGAGTTAGCTTATTAGTCATCATCCAGGTAGATATTTTTTGCAATTCAGTATTAACAGTGTTGGCTAGTATGACTGGGTTTGGATGAGACAAGACATATGTAAATAATATGGGTATGCAAATAATATGTTTGAGTAGTTGCGACGCATTTGGTAGGTCATTGATGTAAATGAGGAAGAGGAGTTGGCCAAGGACACTTCCTTGCGGGACCCCGATTGTAATTGGTTGTGTGGAAGAGTTAGCTCCATTTGTGTACACATATTGGCTTCTGTTACTAAGGTATGACTTTAGGTAGTTGAGGGAGTGCCCTCTTATGCCATAGTGTGTTAATTTAATGTGCAGCAAATCATGGTCGACTGTATCAAAAGCTTTACGTAAATCAATGAAGATTCCCAGCGGGACTTCTTTATTCTCAAGAGCGGTGTATATTAGTTCTAGCATGTGTATAATAGCATCATTTGTGCTTTTATTAGTCCTGAATCCAAACTGACAGGGGTTGAGTATGTTGTGTGAGACGAGATAGGAATAGATCTGCCTATGAATTAATTTTTCAAAGATTTTAGAGAGCAGAGGTAAGTTAGATATTGATCTATACTAGTTATTCAAGTATGCTTGAAGTCCTCCTTTGTGGATCGGGGTGACCCTCGCTATTTTAAGAATTGATGGGAAGGTGGAGGTTTCGATGGATTTGTTGAAGAGTGTTGCAATTATTGGTGATAGTACATACTACTTGAGAAGCTTTTTTGTACATAAAAGGTGGTAAGTTATTTATATCTCCTGCCTTGTTTTTAAGGGTGTTGATGATGAGTCTGTTTGCTGTTTCAGTTGGTGGAAGCCGGGGTTCATCTGATTTAGTTAATTTGATCGTTTTATTTTTGGATATCGTTATAGTTCCTAGAATTTCAGATAGGGTTTTCCAGGTCTTTTTCATATCACCTTTTATGTTATGTACATAATCTGTTCTCATAATACAATTTTTTTGACCTTATCAGGCTGGTAAGGATTGATGAGTAATTTTTAGAGTGGTCTCTGGTTGTTTGACCCATTTTGTACTGTTTTTCATATAGGTGCTTTGTGTTAATGGGTTTAACCCTTTGACTGTTTCGGTCATATATATACTTCTTAAGAGCCACTGTTTCGGACGTATATACGTATACAGTGGTACCCCGACTTACGATGTTATCATTTTACGTTATTTTCGATAACCGATATTTATAACGTAAAAAAATTGACTGTGACTTACGATGTTTGCTTCGTCTAACGACATTCGTACCGGACGTGTCCGCTTGGCGCCCAGCTGAGCGCGCACTCCAGGGAGCGTCAGTGTGCTATTGTTTACAAGTGAGAGCGACCACCCACCCACACCCACGCATTCATACCAGTATATTGTCATTATTCCACTGTTTTTAGTGCTTGCAACTGCTAAATAAGCCACCATGGGCCCCAAGAAAGCTCCTAGTGCCAAGCCTGTGGTAAAGAATGTGCAGGGAGTGAAGCATTCATGCAGGGAGTGTAGCATTTATGCAGGGAGTGTAGCAGGCATGCAGGGAGTGTAGCAAAGATGCAGAGAGTGTAGTAGGGATGCAGGGAGTGTAGCAAGGATGCAGAGAGTGTAGCAAGGATGCAGGGAGTGTAGTAGGCATGCAGGGAGTGTAGCATTCATGCAGGGAGTGTAGCATTCATGCAGGGAGTGTAGCATTCATGCAGGGAGTGTAGCATTCATGCAGGAGTGTAGCATTCATGCAGGGAGTGTAGCATTCATGCAGGAGTGTAGCATTCATGCAGGGAGTGTAGCATTCATGCAGGGAGTGTAGCATTCATGCAGGAGTGTAGCATTCATGCAGGAGTGTAGCATTCATGCAGGAGTGTAGCATTCATGCAGGGAGTGTAGCATTCATGCAGGGAGTGTAGCATTCATGCAGGGAGTGTAGCATTCATGCAGGGAGTGTAGCATTCATGCAGGGAGTGTAGCATTCATGCAGGGAGTGTAGCATTCATGCAGGGAGTGTAGCATTCATGCAGGGAGTGTAGCATTCATGCAGGGAGTGTAGCATTCAAAGAAAAAGGCCAGTAACCCCAGAAAAGAACTTGGTACCTGCAGTGTTAATGGAAGGGGATTCCCCTTCCAAACACTAGCATACTACTCCACCTTCTCCCCTCCTCCCATCCTCCACACATCAACAACTCTTCAATAAATGTAAGTGACATGTTATTGTACAATATTTACATGTGTATTTAGGTATTATTCATTAAATTGTGTATTATTTAATGTCAAAAAGTTCTAAAAAATATTTTATTTAACTACTTTTGGAAGTCTTGGACGGATTAAATTTATTTCTATTATTTCTTATGGGGAAAATTGATTCGTGTAACGATTGTTTCGCCTTAAAATATGCCCTCTCTGACGGATTAATATCGTAAGTCGGGGTACCACTGTACTCACAAATTCTAGCGGCTTCAAATCAAGCGGGAGAAAGCTGGTAGGCCCACATATGAGAGAATGGGTCTGTGTGGTCAGTGTGCGCTTTATAAAAAAATCCTGCAGCACGCAGTGCATAATGAGAGAAAAAAAACTCCGACCGTTTTTTTTTTATTAAAACGCCGTCTTTGAGGTGTATTTTCGTATAGTATTTATGGTTGTATTCTCTTTTTTATGGTCTCATTTGATAGAATGGAAAACATACTACAGAAATATAGATGATTTTGATTAGTTTAATGATGAAAACGACCTTGAAAATGAGCTCAAACTAGGGGAAATGTTTGATTTTTGCAAATGTTCAAGAGTAAACAAATCACGCCACGCGTCCAATACACATAACTTGGTGAGTCTAATATTCTTTCACAAGTGCACTGATATTATTTATACCATTTTTACAATAATGCAATAGTCTACATAACGGTAAATCTTCTATTTTTTGTGTGAATAAAAAATAAAAATAGAAAGCAAGAGTAATATAAGAGGGGCCTAAAGACGTGACTAATGAACAGATAACATTTTATTATAGTGCCAGGAATGTCTGCATTGTTTATTCTGGACCCTATTTTGAAATTGACAACTTTTTTATTTTGCATGAAATTGGCAAATTGCCAATTTCTGACCACTTTATTTGGTAGTTGAAATCGGTAAATTGGTGGTTTCTTGTACTCAATCGATAGAACAAATGGAGTTCTAAAGAAATAGCTATGAGTTTGGTCGACTGGAATAATGGAATTGGCCGAAAATAGGGCTCAAAGTCAGCGAAATTGCCGATGCGTATATATAGCCGAGATCACTAACTTCGTGAGAGCATAACTCCGTAAGTTTTCAATCAAATTTCATACTTTTGGTGTCATTACCATCGGGAAAAGATTCTCTATCATTTCATAAGAAAAAATCATTTTTTTTTTTTAATTTTGCGACAACAGGAGAGCACTCAGGATTAGGGGTTGCAGCAGTCAAAGGGTTAAGGATGCTGGGTGTTAGCCAGGGACTATTCAGTCTCTTTGCTGTGATCTGTTTAGTTTTTTAAGGGCAATGTTTGTTATAGAGGTAGTGGTTTTGTTTTAGAAAATTATTAATACATTCATCAGTATCTGAATGTGGTCTAATAAGGAGATGCTAGTCTCGGAGATTCTTGTAGGTTTTGTTATTGTTGGTAGCAACAAGCAGTTGCTCATAGTGTTTGTGAATTCTGTTACTTGTGGGTCCTGCTCACCTATGATATTTGTGCTTGGGGATCTACCACTGCCAATCACCTTAAACCTTTAGTAACCCAACAAAAAGCTGTGGTGTGGATGATTGCAAACTCCAGCACCAGACAACACACGCCACCACTGTTCAAGAGTGGTGGGGTGTTTACTTAATATACAAAATATACACACTTATTATTGTGCCTACTGTATATACAGAACATTAAACTCCAATATCAACCCTCCACTCAAACTTCTCCTAGACAGTTTCAACAGAACACACAGGCATAACACGAGGCACAAAACACTTTTTGACATCCCTCATGTCCGTCTCGCACTTTGCAAAAATGCAATGTACATAAAGGGCCCAAAGATCTGGAACTCTTTGACTGAAACAGTAAGAGATCCCCTGCCTACAAATCAATTTTGGACTACGTATACTTAAAAATCATCTCGTCTCTCAGTAACAACCATACCCACACTATGCTAATCTCTAACCAAATTTGAAGCAACTCTCCCAAATATTTTAGTATCCCTTAACTGTTAAGCCATTATTACAAACTTAAAAATTTATGTCTGTATCATAAATTGTACTACCTTATACAGTGGACCCTCGGTTAACGAATACCCCGGAAATCGTGCAATTATGTAAGTATAATTTTGTAAGTTCTTGTGGAAGTGTATTTTTGGGGGTCTGAAATAGACTAACCTACGTGAAATTTTTCCTTAAGGGAGTAAATTCGTTCGGTAATGGCACTTGAGCAGACTTCAGGAGTGAAGTTTTTACGAAACTCGGGGGTCCACTGTATTAATAATAGAGTAAAATATTGAATAGTATTTGTAATCTACCACGCTTCACCTGTCTAGACTTAAGTAGTCTTTAAGTATTAGGTTAAGTCTACCCGAAATGCCTCGGCTTTCTTTGTACCAATTAAATTATGAAATGTAAACACACATTGCAACCTTTGCAAAGAAATAAACTTTATTTTTTATTTGATTTTTTTGATAAGTTAGTAAGTTTATTCAGGTAGAGGTACACATAAAACAGTTACATAAGTTTTCATACTTAGCAGATGTGTAGATCACCTATACAGTACTAGTAATTTATTCCTAGCCCTTATACAAATCCAAAACAAATCAGTAAAAAAAAAAAATTAATGTAAACAATTATTCAAAACAAACATAGTACAGCAGTGTATTCTTTTGAATTTTAAGTTTTCTTTTATTACGTATTTATATTTTCAAAATGTATCATTTCAGAATGGGTGATAAGGCAGAAGTTGTGGAAAACTTTTATGGAGTTTACATACTGTATTGTATCAACCCAAAGTTTTGTGGTAGAACTTACATTGGCTTTACTACAGACCCAAACCGTCGTATCAAGCAGCACAACAAGGGACGGAAAGCCGGGGGAGCTTTTAGGACAAGTAATAAAGGCCCATGGTAATTGAATTTTCAGTCATTTGTCAGTTGTGTTGATAGTTAATTACAGCCTCTCATCACTTAACGATGGAGTTCCAATCCTAAGACCATGTCGGTAACGAATTTATCGCTAAGTGAGGAGCATACTATAATGGTAGTGGGTTTGTGTCAACCATCTTTGATATTGTTTTAATGTCACCTTTACACCATTTGTAACATTTCTGCCATATTTTTGAATGTTTATACAATAGTGTACTGTATATAATATTAAACAGAATGCAGCCTCTCCTCACTTAACAACGGAGTTCCGTTCCTGAGACCACGTCGTTAAACGAATTCATCGCTAAGTGAGTAGCATACTATAATGTTAGTGAGTTTGTGTCAACCATCTTTGATATTGTTTTAATGTCGCCTCTGCACCGTTTATAACATTTCTGGTATATTTTTAAATGTTTATACAGTAGTGTACTGTATATTGAAATAAACAGAATAAAGGAAATCAGCTCTAATATATATTATTATGTATGAATACTGGTCAGAGAGCCCGTCGTAAGTCAGAGTCGTCGGTAAACGATTACGTTGCTAAGAGAGGAGAGGCTGTATTATTATACTTTCCAAGGCTATATGACCCTTGTGGGATTAGTGCTTAGTTTGGATTGTAATATTAATATTCTTTCAGAATGTCTTAGAAAAAGTAAAACAAAATTTCATAGATTTTAATCTTTTAGAAAAAATTAAACAAAATTTCTTGGATTGTAGAATCCATATCTACTGAATCTTTTGGTGTGTGCAATCACATGCCATGCCCTGTAAAATCTTCCTATTATTTATCAAATAATGAACTATGCTTAAGTTGTCAAGGTACATGGTGTTTTAATAAGTTGGTCTCCAGCAAACTGTAATTTGTTAATACATATAGTATTATGTAACTTCTACTGTTGATTTTGACATGAATCACTGGTATTGAAAGTAGCATGGCACACAGTTTTAAATATGACGTAACACATTATTGTACACTAGTTTTGTGCATACAGTAATGTACATGGAAAAATTAATAAATCATAACCTTGCAACCTTATTGTATTACGTTTCTCAGGTAAACTTGAAGAACAGTGAATGGTATTTAAACATTGAAGGAAAAATATACTGTTAAAACTTTTACTGTACCAGTACATTAAAAATTAGAGGGGAAAACGCATCAAGTTTGTAAAACCTTATAACTTGTTTCTTTTCATTTAGTAACTATAATTTTGTCTTATATGAGTATTGATTTCTCTAAATACTATACCAGTAAATTGGTAGCACATTAGTATAGGTCACCCCTGCCTCGGTGGGATTCAGCCATATTGTTGAAAAAAAAATTAGTATAGTGTATTTTTTATGTTAATGGTACAATTTATAATGATGCTTTCTCACCCAAGTGGATGTTGACACCATTGAGCATGAAACTGTGTTCAAGCAATTTATGATTGAAAATATAAATCATACATAAATACATAAATGAATATTTATTATTTTAACACATCGGCCATTTCCCACCAAGGCAGGGTGGCCCAAAAAAAGAAAAACATTCATCATCATTCACTCCATCACTGTCTTGCCAGAGGCATGCTTGCACTACAGTTATAAAACTGCAACATTAACACCCCTCCTTCAGAGTGCCGGCACTATACTTCACATCTCCAGGAATCAAGTCCGGCCTGCCGGTTTCCCTGAATCCCTTCATAAATGTTACCTTGCTTACACTCCAACAGCACGTCAAGTCCTAAAAACCATTTGTGTCCATTTGCTCCTATCTAACACGCTCACACACTATTGCTGGAAGTCCAAGCCCCTCACACAGAAAACCTTTACCCCTTCAACCTTTCCTAGGCCGACCCCTACCCCGCCTTCCCTCCACTACAGATTTATACACTCAAAGCCATTCTATTTCCTTCCATCTTCTCTATATGTCCAAACCATCCTCAGCCCTCTGGATAATAGTTTTGGTAATCCCACACCTCTTAATCTCCAAACTATGGATTCTCCGCATTATATTCACACCACACATTGCCCTCAGACATAACATCTCCACTGCCTCCAGCCTTCTCCTTGTTGCAACATTCACATCCTATGCCTCACACCCATACAAGAGCATTGGTATAACTATACAGTGGTCCCTCGGTTTTCGTGCATCTCCAAACTCGAACATTTATGTAAGTGTATTTTCGTAAGTGCTGTTGCAAGTGTATTTTTGGGGGTCTGAAATAGATTAACCTACGTGACATTATTTCTTAAGGAAGTAAATTCGTTCAGTAATGGCACTTGAGCAGCATTCTGGAACGAATTTTCGGCGAAAACAGAGGGACCACTGTACTCTCATACATTCCCCTCTTTCCTCCACAGACTCCTCAGTGCAATTCTATGATTTACCTCATCTTTCATAGACCCACCTGCTGACACGTCCACTCCTAAATATCTGAATACATTCACCTCCTCCATACTCTCTCCCTCCAATCTGCCGTTACCTATCTTTTTTGTTATCCTCATCACCTTACTCTTTCCTATACAGTCAACCCCCGGTGATAGACGGCGTCGGAGGTCGTCCAAATCGGTGTTAAACAGGTTTTTTAATGAGAATTTTGGCTCGGTAATAGACCAGCCGGTCGGAGTCGGCGATTCGTCCTGGACGCGTACGCGTGGCCTGTGGCCCAGCTGGGCACCCAGGCACACAGTGTGCTATTGTTTACAAGCGAGCGACCACCACCCATGCAATCATACCAGTATATTGTCATTATTCCACTGTTTTTAGTGCTTGCAACTGCTAAATAAGCCACCATGGGCCCCAAGAAAGCTCCTAGTGCCAAACCTGTGGTAAAGAGTGTAGCAGGGAGTGTAGCATTCATGCAGGGAGTGTAGCATTCATGCAGGGAGGGATGCAGGGAGTGAAGCAGGGATGCAGGGAGTGTAGCATTCATGCAGGGAGTGTAACATTCATGCAGGGAGTGTAGCATTCATGCAGGGAGTGTAGCATTCATGCAGGGAGTGTAGCATTCATGCAGGGAGTGTAGCATTCATGCAGGGAGTGTAGCATTCATGCAGGGAGTGTAGCATTCATGGAGGGAGTGTAGCATTCATGCAGGGAGTGTAGCATTCATGCAGGGAGTGTAGCATTCATGCAGGGAGTGTAGCATTCATGCAGGGAGTGTAGCATTTATGCAGGGAGTGAAGCAGGGATGCAGGGTGTGTAGCATTCATGCAGTGAGTGTAGCATTCATGCATGGAGTGTAGCATTCATGCAGGGAGTGTAGCATTCATGCAGGGAGTGTAGCATTCATGCAGAGAGTGTAGCATTCATGCAGGGAGTGTAGCGTTCATGCAGGGAGTGTAACATTCATGCAGGGAGTGTAGCATTCATGCAGGGAGTGTAGCATTCATGCAGGGAGTGAAGCAGGGATGCAGGGAGTGTAGTATTCATGCAGGGAGTGAAGCAGGGATGCAGGGAGTGTAGCATTCATGCAGGGAGTGTAGCAGGGATGCAGGGAGTGTAGCATTCATGCAGGGAGTGAAGCAGGGATGCAGGGAGTGTAGCATTCATGCAGGGAGTGTAGCATTCATGCTGGGAGTGTAGCATTCATGCAGGGAGTGTAGTATTCATGTAGGGAGTGTAGCATTCATGCAGGGAGTGTAGCATTCATGTAGGGAATGTAGCATTCATGCATGGAATGTAGCATTCATGCAGGGAATGTAGCATTCATGCAGGGAGTGTAGCATTCATGCAGGGAGTGTAGCATTCATGCAGGGAGTGAAGCAGGGATGCAGGGAGTGTAGCAGGGATGCAGGGAGTGTAGCATTCATGCAGGGAGTGTAGGATTCATGCAGGAATGTAGCATTCATGCAGGAGTGTAGCATTCATGCAAGGAATGTAGCATTCATGCAGGGAGTGTAGCATTCATGCAGGGAGTGAAGCAGGGATGCAGGGAGTGTAGCAGGGATGCAGGGAGTGTAGCATTCATGCAGGGAGTGTAGGATTCATGCAGGGAATGTAGCATTCATGCAGGGAGTGTAGCATTCATGCAAGGAATGTAGCATTCATGCAGGGAGTGTAGCATTCATGCAGGGAGTGAAGCAGGGATGCAGGGAGTGTAGCATTCATGCAGTGAGTAGCATTCATGCATGGAGTGTAGCATTCATGCAGGGAGTGTAGCATTTATGCAGGGAGTGTAGCATTCATGCAGGAGTGTAGCATTCATGCAGGGAGTGTAGCGTTCATGCAGGGAGTGTAGCATTCATGCAGGAGTGTAGCATTCATGCAGGGAGTGTAGCATTCATGCAGGGAGTGTAGCATTCATGCAGGAGTGTAGCATTCATGCAGGGAGGGAAGCAGGGATGCAGGGAGTGTAGTATTCATGCAGGGAGGAAGCAGGGATGCAGGGAGTGTAGCATTCATGCAGGAGTGAAGCAGGGATGCAGGAGTGTAGCATTCATGCAGGGAGTGTAGCAGGGATGCAGGGAGTGTAGCATTCATGCAGGGAGGAAGCAGGAAGCAGGAGTGTAGCATTCATGCAGGGAGTGTAGAATTCATGCAGGGAGTGTAGCATTCATGCAGGGGTGTAGCATTCATGCAGGGAGTGTAGCATTCATGCAGGAGTGTAGCATTCATGTAGGGAGTGTAGCATTCATGCAGGGAGTGTAGCATTCATGTAGGAGTGTAGCATTCATGCAGGGAATGTAGCATTCATGCAGGGAATGTAGCATTCATGCAGGGAGTGTAGCATTCATGCAGGGAGTGTAGCATTCATGCAGGGAGTGAAGCAGGGATGCAGGGAGTGAAGCAGGGATGCAGGGAGTGTAGCATTCATGCAGGGAGTGTAGCATTCATGCAGGGAATGTAGCATTCATGCAGGGAGTGTAGCATTCATGCAGGGAGTGTAGCATTCATGCAGGGAGTGTAGCATTCATGCAGGGAGTGTAGCATTCATGCAGGGAGTGTAGCATTCATGCAGGGAGTGTAGCATTCATGCAGGGATTGTAGCATTCATGCAGGGAGTGTAGCATTCATGCAGGGAGTGTAGCATTCATGCAGGGAGTGTAGCATTCATGCAGGGAGTGTAGCATTCAAAGAAAAAGGCCAGTAACACCAGAAAAGAACTTGCCACCTGCAGTGTTAATGGAAGGGGATTCCCCTTCCAAACACTAGCATACTACTCCATCCTCTCCCCTCCTCCCGTCTTGTACACATCAACAACTCTTCAATAAATGTAAGTGACATGTTATTGTACTATTATTTCTTTATTTGTCATAAAATTTTGTGTAATTTATTGTCAAAAAGTTCTAAAAAAATATTTTATTTTAATGCTTTTGGATATCTGAAACGGATTAATTTTATTTCCATTATTTCTTATGGGGAAATTAGAATCGGAAATCGACCAAACCGGTGATCGACAGGCCCTCTGGAACGGATTACCGGCGATAACCGGGGGTTGACTGTATTCACTTTTAATTTCCTTCTTTTACATACCCTACCAAACTCATCCACCAACCTCTGCAACTTCTCTTCAGAATCCCCAAAAGCACAGTGTCATCAGCAAAGAGCAACTGTGACAACTCCCACTTTGTGTTAGATTTTTTATCTTTTAACCCCACACCTATTGCCAACACCCAAGCATTCACTTCTCTTACAACTCCATCTATAAATATATTGACCAACCATGGTGACATCACACATCCCTGTCTAGGCCTACTTTTATTTGGAAATACTCTCCCTCTCGCCTACATACTCTAACCTGAGCCTCACTACCCTCGTAAAAACTCTTCACTGCTTTCAATAACCTACCTCCTATTCCATACATTTGCAACATCTGCCACATTGCCCCCCTATAAACACTATCATACGCCTTTTCCAAATCCATAAATGCCACAAAAACCTCTTTACCCTTGTCTAAATACTGTTTACCTATATGTTTCACTGAAAACACTTGGTCTACACACCCCCTACCCTACCTAAAGCCTCCTTGTTCATCTGCTATCCTGCTCTCCATCTTACTCTTAATTCTTTCAATAATAACTCTACCATGCACTTTACCAGGTATACTCAACAGGCTTATTCCCCTATAATTTTTACACTCTTTTGTCCCCTTTGCCTTTATACAAAGGAAATATACATGCTCTCTGCTAATCCATAGGTACCTTACCCTCTTCCATACATTTATTAAATAAAAACACTAACCACTCCAAAACTATATCCCCACCTGCTATTAACATTTCTATCTTTATCTCATCAATCCCAGCTGCTTTACCCCCTTTCATTCTACCCACTGCCCCACACACTTTGCCCACACTCACAACTGGTTCTTCCTCACTCCTATAAGATGTTATTCCTTCTTGCCCTATACACGAAATCACAACTTCCCTATCTTCATCAACATTTAACAATTCCTCAAAATATTCCCTCCATCTTCCCGATATCTCTAACTCTCCTTTTAATAACTCTCCTCTCCTATTTTTTACTAACAAATCCATTCATTCCCTAGGCTTTCTCAACTTATTAATCTCACTCCAAAACTTTTTCTTATTTTCAACAAAACTTGTTGATAACATCTCACCCATTCTCTCATTTGCTCTCTTTTTACATTGCTTCACCACTCTCTTAACCTCTCTTTTCCTCTCCATATACTCCTCCCTCCTTTGTAAAAACCTCTCTTTACATCATCATTCCACCAATCTCTCTACTTCCCTCCCGCACCCACTTTCCTGTAACCACAAACTTCTGCTGAACGCTCTAATACTGTATTCTTAAACTTACCCCATACATCTTCTACCTCATTGCCTATACCCACACTAGCCCATCTGTCCTCTAACAGTTGTTTATATCTTACCCTAACCACCTCCTTCTTTACTTTATAAACCTTCACCTCTCTCTTACTTGCTGCTTCCATTTTCCTTGTATCCCAGCTACCTTTTACTCTCACTGTAGCTACAACTAAAAAGTTATATTATATATCTGTGGCCCCTCTATAAACATGTACATCCTGAAGTCTACCCAACAGTCTTTTATCTACCAATACGTAGACCAACAAACTACTGTCATTACACCCTATATCATATCTTGTATACTTATTTATCCTCTTTTTCTTAAAATATGTGTTACCTATAACCAAACCCCTTTCTATACAAAGTTCAATCAAATGCTCCCCATTTTGATTTACACCTGGCACCCCAAACTTACCTACCACACCCTCTCTAAACACTTCTTCTACTTTACCATTTAGGTCCCCTACCACATTTACTCTCTCACATGGCTCAAAAGTTCCTACACACTCGCTTAACATCTCTCAAAATCTCTCTCTCTCTTCTACACTCCTCTCTTCTCCAGGTGCATACACACTTATTATGACCCACTTTTCACATCTGACCCTTATTTTAATCCACATAATTCTTGAATGTATATTTATATTCCCTCTTCTCTCTCCATAACTGATCCTTCAACATTATTGCTACCTCTTCCTTAGCTCTAACTCTCTCAGATACTCCTGACTTAATCCCATTTAATTCTCCCCACTGAAACTCCCCTACCCCCTTCAGCTTTGTTTTGCTTAGCGCTAGGACATCCAACTTCTTTTCATTCAAAACATTAGCAATCATTTCTTTCTTATCATCCGCACTACATCCACGCACATTCAAACATCCCAATTTTATATAGTTTTTCTTTTCCGTGTTTTTAGTAGTTTATACAGGAGAAGGGGTTACTAGCCCATTGCTTCTGGTTGGTGCTATATTGTGATAAATCTCCAAAAATAATAAAAACATTGCCAGCTAGAGTTAGGCATGGCTCAATTTCCTTAGAAGCTTGTGACCCAGAGTGATGATGCCATTCCAATTCCATATTATGTGAAATGTTTGTGTGAGACATAAATAATAGTACTGCAGCATGAAAACAAAGGTTATCATTTTTCTTGTTAAACTGTAGACAGCAAAGTGACATGTTAAAGAGATTTGGGGACATAGGTTAGTCAGGCTCGAGTCCTAGAAGTGGGAAGTACAGTGCCTGCACTCTGAGGAGGGGAGGGGAATGTTACAGTTTGGAGGGCCATCTGAACTGTGATGTCAGCACAATTATAGCAAAACAGAGATTGAATGGATGTCAGTGAAAGGGTTCCCTCCATTTTTGAGTCACCTTACCTTAGTGGGAGATAGCTGACACAATGCACATCAGAGAGAAACTATAGGTTCTTTGTTCTGTTAGGAGTTATTAATTTAAAAATCATATTTTATTTCAGGGAAATGGTGTTGATTGTCCATGGATTTCCCAATGATATTTCTGCTTTGCGAGTAAGTATGTACAGCAGTATACACAAACTAATTCATAAATGTATATGTATGTATGTATTTGCTATGACTAAGAAAAATTTAATATTATTGAAACTTCATACTAAATATTCTTATTTATCCTTTAATAAATTATTTTCAATAGATCATTTGTAGTCAAAGTAAAGTTAAAAGTGTGATTCAGAAAAGATGTCAAGAGAGTTTTCAATGTAGTAGCCTCATCATAGACAAGCTATTAATTTACATACATTCACCAGGTTACAATTTAATGAGAACAAACTCTTCTTTGTCTGGTGTTTAATTAACAAACATCATCACTGAGTTCTTTCATATAATAACCAGATAAAGCAACCATCTCTGCAGCTGGAGTTAATATTATATACAGTGGTCCCTCGGTTTTCGCCGAAAATTCGTTCCAGAATGCTGCTCAAGTGCCATTACCGAACGAATTTACTTAAGAAATAATGTCACGTAGGTTAGTCTATTTCAGACCCCCAAAAATACACTTGCAACAGCACTTACGAAAATACACTTACATAAATGTTCGAGTTTGGAGATGCACGAAAACCGAGGGACCACTGTATCTTCTTCATCTTCACCTTTCATTCACAAAAAAAGAAAAATGCAAAATGCTAATGTAAACTGGACTATGTTTATGTCTGTCCTGAACCTGAGCAAGAAAATGAGAGAAAGTTTGAAGTAAATTCAAGGCAATAGGAAGCGAGATGACAGTCAAGGTCAGGTCAAGTCACAGTTTCTGAAGATTTAGAGCATTTTAACATTGTAAACTACTGGAAGAAGCAAGCATCTGAAGAAATAAGGCTGGGATTGAAAGTCATATAAGAGATATTGTGGTATTAAGGCTGATATAATAAAATGGTGTTTTGTTGAATTAGTCCTGTCTTGCTTTTTGTAGATAGTGAAGAACACACATGTTGCAGAACAGGCTTTTATTTGGACATTGTTTTGTTCTAGATTTGTATCAAATCTATGACCAAAAAGTAACATTCTGTAGATGCTTGCCTCTCAGTACATTATTAAATGTTTTAATCTTCAGAACCTGTAGATTTCCCTGATCTTGACTGTTTCTGTGCCTCCCACTGCCTTGACCTGACTTCTGAATTTCTCCTCATTTCTTACTCATGATTTTATGATGGTTCAAGATAAACTGAAGCTTAGTCAGGTTTACATTTCCAGTTTGTGGGTTTGTTGTTCTTGTTGTTTTATTGTGACTTTATTCTTCATATTCCACCATTTTCTTTTGATTAAATTCCACTATAGGGTAAAAATATAGCATTTTAAAAGTGCATTTCTATTTGTGTATATTATTCCCACTAGTCATTCTTTCAAGGCTAGTTGCTTAAAGGCTTGATATTAACAGATTCTTTTGTCTCAAGATAAATCCTTTTCACTAAGCTCTCCCAGCCAAAGCATTTTTTTTGTTTTGTTCCTCTGGAACATTGACAGTTTTTAACAACAAATTCACATGCTACTGATATGTAGTATATGAACATTTTATAAGATTTACTTTGAGGTGGGTGTTCATCCCTTTAAACTTTTCTAATAACAAAAGAAGCTCATTGGAGTTATCCTTGACCAAGCTTTTTATCTGACTCTTACTGATGTACTCAATATTCTTTAGGAACTTTTATTTAATGGTAGTTTGCCTGACTGAAGATATATAATATTTGATTTCCTTAAAAGCATTTTTAAGGAGACAACATTTCAAATGCTTTTGTCATTTTGTAATTTTGGTATGAGCTGGATACTTCTGTGATACTGTACCCTAGGAAGAGGTGTTCAAAAGTAGAAGCTTAAGCATTCAATTATTATATGAATGTGTGTTAGACTAGAGTGGAGGTGAATTGTCCATAGGATTTGACTTGAAAGGTACTATCAATGATGGGTCACCCCGCCTAGTTATACATTGAGAGTAGCTGTAATATATTATTTCATTCTGTTTATGAATTTCAGTTTGAATGGGCATGGCAGCATCCTGACCGAAGTCGTCGCTTGCAAAATTTAGACCGTAAAGGAATAAATGGGCAGCAGTATGGTTTCCGCCTGCAGGTCTTAGCCCACATGTTACGTGCAAAACCCTGGTCTCGCCTTCCTCTTACTGTTAGATGGCTGAAGCAGGAGTACATGAAGGAGTTTCCTGTGAGTGGTGTTACTGAAAATATATACGTAACTAATACAGTATAGTATACAGTAGAACCCCCATATCTGCTGATTCAGTTTCCACAGTTTCAGTTATCCGCGGTTTACCTCGGCCTAAAAATATTAAGGTTGCAGTTTGCCGTTTCGTTTGTTTTTATTTATTTTCCTGTTTCAGTTATTTTTTTACTGTTTGAATAAGAGTGCATAAAACATGGTTATATAAAAATTTCATTAAGATCGGTCAACAAATAAAAAAAATAAACTGAAAAGGGATTTGGCAGCAAACAGGCATATATGGGCACTTCCAAAAGTCAGTCAGTCAAGCAGCAGCAGCAGCAGCAGGTGTGATAGTGGTCGTGGTGGAGGAGGAGGAAGAGGAATGTATTTTTTTTTTTTTTTTTTTTTTTAACAAGTCGCCCATCTCCCACTGAGGCAGGGTGACCCAAAAAAGAAAGAAAATCCCCAAAAAGAAAATACTTTCATCATCATTCAACACTTTCACCTCACTCATACATAATCACTGTCTTTGAAGAGGCGCTCAGATACGACAGCTGAGAATAAGTCCCTCCCAACTGTCACTATCCCAGACCCCTCCTTTAAAGTGCAGGCATTGTACTTCCCATTTCCAGGACTCAAGTCCAACTAAATCAATTAACTGGTTTCCTTGAATCCCTTCAAAAAATATTACCCTGCTCATCTCCAACAGCTTGTCAGGTCCCAAAAACCATTCGTCTCCATTCACTCCTATCTAACATGCTCACACATGCTTGCTGGAAGTCCAAGCTCCTCGCCCACAAAACCTCCTTTACCCCCTCCCTCCAACCTTTTCGAGGACGACCCCTACCCCTTCTTCCTTCCCCTACAGATTTATACGCTCTCCAAGTCATTCTACTTTGATCCATTCTCTCTAAATGGCCAAACCACCTCAACAACCCCTCTTCAGCCCTCTGACAAATACTTTTAGTAACTCCACACCTCCTCCTAATTTCCACACTCCGAATTTTCTGCATAATATTTACACCACACATTGCCCTTAGACAGGACATCTCCACTGCCTCCAGCCGCCTCCTCGCTGCAGCATTTGCAACCCATGCTTCACACCTATATAAGAGTGTTGGTACCACTATACTTTAGTACATTCCCTTCTTTGCCTCCATGGATAACGTTTTTTGTCTCCACAGATACCTCAAAGCACCACTCACCTTTTTTCCTTCATCATTTCTATGGTTAACCTCATCCTTCATAAACCCATCCACTGACAAGTCAACTCCCAAATATCTGAAAACATTTACTTCTTCCATAATCCCTCTCTCCAATGTGATATCCAATTTTTCTTTATTTAAATCGTTTGATACCCTCATCACCTTACTCTTATCTATGTTCACTTTCAACTTTCTACCTTTACACACCCTCCCAAACATCCAATAACCTTTGCAACTTTTCTTTAGAATCTCCCATAAGCACAGTATCATCAGCAAAAAGTAGTTGTGTCAACTCCCATTTTGCATTTAATTCCCCATAATTTAATCCCACCCCTCTCCCCAACACCCTAGCATTTACTTCTTTTACAACCCCATCTATAAATATGTATTTAACAACCATGGTGACATTACACATCCCTGTCTAAGACCTACTTTTACTGGGAAGTAATCTCCCTTTCTCCTACACACCCTAACCTGAGCCTCACTATCCTCATAAAAACTCTTTACAGCATTCAGTAACTTACTACCTATTCCTTACACTTGCAACATTTGCCACATTGCTCCCCTATCCACTCTATCATATGCCTTTTCTAAATCCATAAATGCAATGAAAACTTCCCTACCTTTGTCTAAATACTGTTTACATACAGTGGTCCCTCGGTTTTCGTGCATCTCCAAACTCGAACATTTATGTAAGTGTATTTTAGTAAGTGCTGTTGCAAGTGTATTTTTTGGGGTCTGAAATAGACTAACCTACGTGACATTATTTCTTAAGGAAGTAAATTCGTTCGGTAATGGCACTTGAGCAGCGTTCTGGAACGAATTTTCGGCGAAAACCTAGGGACCACTGTACATATATGCTTCAATGTAAACATTTGATCTACACATCCCCTACTCTCTGTCTTACCTCTAATTCTTTCAATAATAACCCTGCCATACACTTTACCTGGTAGTATACTCAGTAAACTTCTTCCCCTATAATTCTTACAATCTCTTTTATCCCCCTTCCCTTTATATAAAGGAACTATACATGCTTTCTGCCAATCCCTAGGTACCTTCCCTCTTTCATACATTTAATAAACAAAAATACCAACCACTCCAACACTATATATCCCCCTGCTTTTAGAATTTCTGTCATGATCATGTCAGTTTTAGCTGCTTTACCCCCTTTCATTCTACATAATTATTATTATTATTTAATGTTGGTAATGTCTTATTGTAGGAAGCCTGGTGGCCATATTGGATCATCAGGAGGTAAGGTGTATGGGTCACTAGGTCAAGTCTCCCTGGAATACTTCCAACTTATATTTTAACTAGGTAGTAGGTTGGTAGACAGCAACCGCCCAGGGAAGTACTACTGTCCTGCCAAGTGAGGGTAAAACGGAAGCCTGTAATTGTTTTACATGATGGTAGAATTGCTGGTGTCTTTTTTTCTGTCTCATAAACATGCAAGATTTCAGGTATGTCTTGTTACTTCTACTTGCACTTAGGTCACACTACACATTCATGTACAAGCATATATATATATATACACACACCCCTCTGGGTTTTCTTCTATTTTCTTACTAGTTCTTGTTCTTATTTCCTCTTATCTCCATGGGGAAGTGGAACAGAATTCTTCCTCCGTAAGCCATGTGTGTCGTAAGAGGCGACTAAAATGCCGGGAGCAAGGGGCTAGTAACCCCTTCTCCTGTATATATTACTAAATGTAAAAGGAGAAACTTTCGTTTTTCCTTTTGGGCCACCCCGCTTCGGTGGGAAACGGCCGACGTGTTGAAAGAAAGAAGAAGAATGTCTTATTGTGCATTATTTATCAATTAAACTTCATCATGGGTATGTATGTTAACAAAAAATGACTTGTATATAGGATTCGCTACTATCCACAATTTCAGGCATCCGTGGTAGGTCTTGGAACGTATCTCCTGTGGATACGGGGACTATTGTACCTGTATAAAGTGTATACAGTGGACCCCTGGCTAACGAACAAAATTCATTCCAGAAGCTTGCTCAAGTGCCATTACCGAACGAATTTACTTCCTTAAGAAATAATGTCACGTAGGTTAGTCTATTTCAGACCCCCAAAAATACACTTCCACAAGCACTTACAATATTTTTTTTTTATTAACACATCGGCCGATTCCCACCAAGGCAGGGTGGCCCGAAAAAGAAAAACTTTCGTCATCATTCACTCCATCACTGTCTTGCCAGAGGGGTGCTTTACACTACAGTTATAAAACTGCAACATTAACACCCCTCCTTCAGAGTGCAGACACTGTACTTCCCATCTCCAGGACTCAAGTCTGACCTGCCGGTTTCCCTGAATCCCTTCATAAATATTACTTTGCTCACACTCCAACAGCACGTCAAGTATTAAAAACCATTTGTCTCCATTCACTCCTATCAAATATGCACATGCATGCTTGCTGGAAATCCAAGCCCCTCACACACAAAACCTCCTTTACCCCCTCCCTCCAACCTTTCCTAGGCCGACCCCTACCCCGCCTTCCCTCCACTACAGATTTATACACTCTCGAGGTCATTCTGTTTCGTTCCATTCTCTCTACATGTCCGAACCACCTCAACAACCCCTCCTCAGCCCTCTGGATAATAGTTTTGGTAATCCCGCACCTCCTCCTAATTTCCAAACTCCGAATTCTCTGCATTATATTCACACCACACATTGACCTCAGACATGACATCTCCACTGCCTCCAGCCTTCTCCTCGTTGCGACATTCATCACCCATGCTTCACACCCATATAAGAGTGTTGGTATAACTATACTCTCATACATTCCCCTCTTAACTTCCATGGACAAATTTCTTTGTCTCCACAGACTCCGAAGTGCACCACTCACCCTTTTCCCCAGATGAGAAGTATGAATCACCTCATCCTTCATAGACCCATCTGCTGACATGTCCACTCCCAAATATCTGAATACATTCACTTCCTCCATACTCTCTCCCTCCAATCTGATATCCAATCTTTCGTCACCTAATCTTTTTGTTATCCTCATCACCTTACTCTTTCCTATATTCGCTTTCAATTTTCTTCTTTTACATACCTTACCAAATTCATCCACCAACCTCTGCAACTTCTCTTCAGAATCTCCCAAAAGCACAGTGTCATCAGTAAAAAAGCAACTGTGACAACTCCCACTTTGTATTTGATTCTTTGTCTTACAATATTATACTTACATAATTGTACGATTTCCGGGGTGTTCGTTAGCCGGGGGGTCCACTGTATTTTAATTATGACTATGTTTTGTTAATATTGCCAGTTTATGTAAAAATACACATAAAACATAATGGATGAGTTTATAATAAGATTATTATTATTCTTTCTTGCAATAAACCGGCCGTATCCCACTGAAGCAAGGTGACCCAAAAAAAAAAAAAGTTCATCTTTTTAACTTTAGTAATGTATACAGGAGAACTGGTTATTAGCCCCTTGCTTCCGGCATGTTAGTTGCCTCTTATGACACGCATGGCCCATGGAGGAAGAATTTTGTTCCACTTCCCCATGGAGATAATAGGGAATAAACAAGAACATGAACTATGTAGTAAGAAAATACGTAGAAGAAAACTCAGAGGAGTGTGTGTATATACAGTGGTACCCCGGTTTACGATGGTTTCCAAACTCGCCCTTTTATGTAAGTTTATTTTTTTAAATGCTTTTGTAAGTGTATTTTTGGGTGGGGGTCTAAAAGGACTAGTCTATTTTACATTATTCCTTATGGGGATAAATTTGTTTGGTAATGGCACTTGAACAGCATTCTGGAACAAAAAAATATCGTAAACCGGGGTACCACTGTATATATATGCTTGAACATGCATGTGTAGTGTGACCTAAGTGTAAGTAGAAGTAACAAGATGTACCTGAAATCTTGCATATTTCTTTCTTTCAACACGTCAGCCGTTTCCCATTGAGGCAGGGTGGCCCAAAAGGAAAAACGAAAGTTTCTCCTTTTACATTTAGTAATGTATACAGGAGAAGAGGTTACTAGCCCCTTGCTCCTGGCATTTTAGTCGCCTCTTACGACACACATGGCTTACGGAGGAAGAATTCTGTTCCACTTCCCCATGGAGATAAGAGGAAATAAGAAGAAGAACTAGTAAGGAAATTGAAGAAAACCCAGAGGGGTGTGTATATACAGTGGACCCTCGGTTAACGAATACCCCGGAAATCGTGCAATTATGTAAGTATAATTTTGTAAGTTCTTGTGGAAGTGTATTTTCGGGGGTCTGAAATAGACTAACCTACGTGAAATTTTTCCTTAAGGGAGTAAATTCGTTCGGTAATGGCACTTGAGCAGACTTCAGGAGTGAAGTTTTTACGAAACTCGGGGGTCCACTGTATATGGTTGTACATGTGTAGTGTGACCTAAGTGTAAGTAGAAGTAACAAGATATGTATACCTGAAATCTTGCATATTTATGAGACAGAAAAAAGACACCAGCAATCCTACCATCACGTAAAACAATTACAGGCTTCCATTTTACACTCGCTTGGCAGGACGGTAGTACCTCCCTGGGTGGTTGCTGTTTACCAGCCTACTACCTACAAGTATTATTATTATTATTATTATTATTGTTATTATTATTATTATTATTTTTATTTTTATTTTAACACACTGGCTGTCTCCCACCAAGGTAGGGTGACCCAAAAAGAGAAACACTTTCACTATTATTCACTCTTCTCACTGTCTTGCCAGAGACATGCACACATTACGGTTCAGATACCCCTCCAAACTGCAAATATCCCAATGTTTTTATTATTATTATTATTATTATTATTATTATTATTATTATTACTACTACTACTGCTACAGTATTATGCTTATAATTGCTGTTGGAGTGTGAGCAAGGTAACATTTATGAAGGGATTCAGGGAAACCGGCAGGCCGGACTTGAGTCCTGGAGATGAGAAGTACAGTGTCTGCACTCTGAAGGAGGGGTGTTAATGTTGCAGTTTTATAACTGTAGTGTAACCACACCTCTGGCAAGACAGTGATGGAGTGAATGATGATGAAAGTATTTCTTTTTCGGGCCACCCTGCCTTCGTGGGAAACAGCCGATGTGTTAATAAAAAATAATTTTATTTAATTTTTTAGGTGTTACTGTTATCTTAATTTTTATTGCCCTTTCAGGCAGGAATGGAACCACCAGTCCACATGCCTATTGCTTATGGCCCTGTAAAGCCTTCTAAAGTGAAGAACTCAGAAGAAACCATAGATGTCCTACAGCAGGATGATGCCATGTGTCTTATCTGCAAGGGTTTAGTAAAACAGTCAGATATAATGAGGTAATTATCTCAAGGTCTTCATATTTGCATCATTTTGGAGGTGATAAATGGGGCTTGTTAATTATATTCCAGTAGTATTTAGAAAGTATAAATAGTAAAACAAATACATATCTTCTTTCAACAAACCGGCCATATCCCACCAAGGCAGGGTGGCCCAAAAAGAAAAACAAAAGTTTCTCTTTTATAATTTTAGCAATGTATACAGGAGAAGGGGTTACTTATCCCTTTCTCCTGGCATTTTAGTCGCCTCTTACGACACGCATGGCTTACGGAGGAAGAATTCTGTTCCACTTCCCCATGGAGATAAGAGGAAATAAACAAGAATAAGAACTAG
The DNA here is from genome assembly GCA_009830355.1 of Cherax destructor. Classification (NCBI taxonomy): domain Eukaryota; kingdom Metazoa; phylum Arthropoda; class Malacostraca; order Decapoda; family Parastacidae; genus Cherax; species Cherax destructor. The sequence continues at coordinate 27,318 of WNWK01004737.1, forward strand.
TAAGAAAATAGAAGAAAACCCAGAAGGGTGTGTATATATATGCTTGTACATGCATGTGTAGTCTGACCTAAGTATAAATAGAAGTAGCAAGACATACCTGAAATCTTGCATGTATATGAGACACAAAAAAGACACCAACAATCCTACCATCATGTGAAACAATTACAGGCTTCCGTTTTACACTCACTTGGCAGGATGGTAGTACCTCCATGGGTGGTTGCTGTCTACCAACCTACTACTTAGGAGAAAAGAAACACATTCACCATAATTAATTCAATAGCTGCATTGCTAGAAGTGTACAGACATCAGTACAGTGGACCCCCGAGTTTCGTAAAAACTTCACTCCTGAAGTCTGCTCAAGTGCCATTACCAAACGAATTTACTCCCTTAAGGAAAAATGTCACGTAGGTTAGTCTATTTCAGACCCAAAAAAATACTTTTCCACAAGCACTTACAATATTATACTTACATAAATGTACGATTTCCGGGGTTTACGAAACTCGGGGGTCCACTGTATTTGAATGAACCTCTGAACTGCAACATCCCCACCCCTGAATTATTACAATTGTTTATTATGAAGTTTCTGCACATGCACGCACACACACACATGCATGCACACACGCACACACATATATACGAGCACACACAAACATACACATGAATTGACACATACAAACATACACATGCATGCACATGTGCACACACATGTGCACTCACGCGAACACACTGTGTACACACTCAGTGTATACGCACATGCACACATACATGTGTGCGTGCATGCACACATACACACAGTGAGTATAATACCAAGCACATCTGATGCACACATCAACCAGATAACTGCTGCAGCATATGGGCGCCTGGCAAACCTGAGAATAGCATTCCAGTACCTCAGTAAGGAATTGTTCAAGACTGTACACCGTGTACGTCAGGCCCATACTGGAGTATGCAGCACCAGTTTGGAACCCACACCTGGTCAAGTACGTCAAGAAATTAGAGAAAATGCAAAGATTTGCAACAAGACTAGTTCCAGAGCTAAGGAGAATGCCCTATGAAGAAAGGTTAAGGGAAATTGGCCTGACAACACAGGAGGACAGGAGGGTTAGGGGAGACATGATAACGACATACAAAATACTGCGGGGAATTGACAAGGTGGACAGAGACAGGATGTTCCAGAGATGGAACACAGAAACAAAGGGTCACAGTTGGAAGTTGAAAACTCAGATGAGCCAAAGAGATGTTAGGAAGTATTTCTTAGGTCATAGAGTTATCAGGAAGTGAAATAGCCTGGCAAGCAACGTAGAGGAGGCAGGAACCATACATAGTTTTAAGACGAGGTTTGATAAAGGTCATGGAGCAGGGAGAGGAAGGACCTAGTAGCGATCAGTGAAGAGGTGGGGCCAGGAGCTATGACACAACCCCTCCAATTACATATAGGTGAGTACAGGTACATCTTGCTATTTCTATTTATACTTAGGCCATACTACACATACATGTACATGTATATATTTACACACCCATCTGAGTTTTCTTCTATTTTCATAATATTTCTTGTTTTTGTTTATTTCCTTTCATCTTCATGAGGAAGTGGAAAAAATCCTTCCTCCATAAGCCATGCACATCATAAGTGGAAACTAAAATGCCAGAGTAAGGAACTAGTAACCCCTTCTCCTATATAAATTACTAAATGAAAAAGAAGAAAAAACATTTTGTTTCTTCTTTTTCAGGTGACCCTTCCTTGGTGGGAGATGGCCATTGTTAAATAATACAGTAGGGCCCTGCTTTATGGCGTTTCGCCTTACGGTTTTCCACTAATACAGACATTTCAAATTATGACCAAATCTTGCTACATGGCTCCCCCCACCTGATTCTCTAATAGTCACAGCGCGCCACCTAGTTCATTTACATTCTCCATGAGCTCTGCGTTTTTCCATTATGTCTGGAAACTTTCCAGAATTTCAAGTGTTTTAAAGTATTTCATATTTTACATATACAGTGGACCCTCGGTTAACGAATACCCCGGAAATCGTGCAATTATGTAAGTATAATTTTGTAAGTTCTTGTGGAAGTGTATTTTTGGGGGTCTGAAATAGACTAACCTACGTGAAATTTTTCCTTAAGGGAGTAAATTCGTTCGGTAATGGCACTTGAGCAGACTTCAGGAGTGAAGTTTTTACGAAACTCGGGGGTCCACTGTACAGTGGTACCTCGAGTTACGATGGTCCCCAAAATCGCCCTTTTATGTAAGTTTATTTTTTTAAATGCTTTTGTAGGTATATATTTGGGGGTGTAAAAGGACTAGTCTATTTTACATTATTCCTTATGGGGATAAATTCGTTTGGTAATGGCACTTGAACAGCATTCTCGAACGAAAAAATATCGTAACTCGAGGTACCACTGTATATTTTTTTAACACGTTGGCTGTTTCCCACCAAGGCAGGGTGACCCAAAAAGAAAGAAAAAACTTTCATCATCATTCAAGACTTTCACCATCAATCATATATAATCACTGTCTTTGCAAGATATTTTATATATACAGTGGTACCTCGGTTTACGATGGTCCCCAAACTCGCCCTTTTATGTAAGTTTATTTTTTTAAATGCTTTTGTAAGTGTATTTTTGGGGGTCTAAAAGGACTAGTCTATTTTACATTATTCCTGATGGGGATAAATTCGTTTGGTAATGGCACTTGAACAGCATTCTGGAACGAAAAAATATCGTTAACCGAGGTACCAATGTACTCTGATAATTATACTTACAGTGAACCCCCGGTGTTCGACGGCGTCGGAGCTCGTCCAAATCGGTGTTCGACAAGTTTTTTTACAATATTTTTGACTCGGTATTAGGCGGCCACTCGGAGTTCGGCGAGTCGGCTATTCGTCCCGAACGCGTACGCGTGTGGCCGTGGCCAAGCTGAGCGCCCAGGCACTCAGTGTGTTATTGTTTACAAGTGAGCGAACACTACCCACGCACCACCCACGCATTCATACCATATATATTGTCATTATTCCAGTGCTTGCAACTGCTAAATAAGCCACCATGGGCCCCAAGAAAGCTCCTAGTGCCAAGCCTGTGGTAAAGAATATGCAGGGAGTGAAGCATTCATGCAGGGAGTGTAGCAGGGATGCAGGGAGTGTAGCAGGGATGCAGGGAGTGTAGCAGGGATGCAGGGAGTGTAGCAGGGATGCAGGGAGTGTAGCAAGGATGCAGGGAGTGTAGCAGAGATGCAGGGAGTGTAGCATTCATGCAGGGAGTGTAGCAGGGATGCAGGGAGTGTAGCAGGGATGCAGGGAGTGTAGCAGGGATGCAGGGAGTGTAGCAGGGATGCAGGGAGTGTAGCAAGGATGCAGGGAGTGTAGCAAGGATGCAGGGAGTGTAGCAGGGATGCAGGGAGTGTAGCAAGGATGCAGGGAGTGTAGCAAGGATGCAGGGAGTGTAGCAAGGATGCAGGGAGTGTAGCAAGGATGCAGGGAGTGTAGCAAGGATGCAGGGAGTGTAGCAAGGATGCAGGGAGTGTAGCAAGGATGCAGGGAGTGTAGCAAGGATGCAGGGAGTGTAGCAAGGATGCAGGGAGTGTAGCAAGGATGCAGGGAGTGTAGCAGGGATGCAGGGAGTGTAGCAAGGATGCAGGGAGTGTAGCAAGGATGCAGGGAGTATAGCAAGGATGCAGGGAGTGTAGCAAGGATGCAGGGAGTGTAGTAGGCATGCAGGGAGTGTAGTAGGCATGCAGGGAGTGTAGTAGGCATGCAGGGAGTGTAGTAGGCATGCAGGGAGTGTAGTAGGCATGCAGGGAGTGTAGCATTCATGCAGGGAGTGTAGCATTCATGCAGGGAGTGTAGCATTCATGCAGGGAGTGTAGCATTCATGCAGGGAGTGTAGCATTCATGCAGGGAATGTAGCATTCATGCAGGGAGTGTAGCATTCATGCAGGGAGTGTAGCATTCAAAGAAAAAGGCCAGTAACCCCAGAAAAGAACTTGGTACCTGCAGTGTTAATGAAAGGGGATTCCCCTTCCAAACACTAGCAGGTACCACCTTCTTCCCTCCTCCCGTCCTCCACACATCAACAACTCTTCAATAAATGTAAGTGACATGTTATTGTACTATTTATTTCTTATTTTTTTTATAAAATTGTGTTTATTTTAATGTCAAAAAGTCCTAAAAAATATTTTATTTTAATACTTTTGGATGGCTGGGACGGATTAATTTTATTTCCATTATTTCTTATGGGGAAAATAGAATCGGAGTTCGACCAAACCGGTGGTCGACGGGCCCTCTGTGACGGATTGCCGACGAGAACCGGGGGCTCACTGTATGTGTACCTGTACTTTACTGTACTGGTGTGCAGGTACACATTAAAATCACTAAGAGTGTCTTATTAGTCTTGAAAATGCTATACAGTGGACCCTCAGTTTTCGTCGATAATTCTTTCCAGAATGCTGTTCGAGTGCTGTTACCAAACAAATTTGTTCCCATAAGGACGAATGTAAATTAGATTAATCATTTCAGACCCCAAAAATACACTTACAAAAGCACTTACATAAATACACTTACATAATTGTTCGAGTTGAGAGCTGTACGAAAACCGAGGGCCCACTGTATTAGTAATGATAATAATAATATACAATAATAATCACTCGAGGTGCATTAAATGTTGTATATTACGTAAATACGTATAGACATTTTCATTAATTCATCTATCATATTTTTTTCAAAATTATATAATAAACAAGCTACGTAACATATTAACACCAAAGAAAATGTGTATACAATAGTATTACTAGGGTAACTAGAAAATTATTCCTTTCGTATGTCTTCACTCAGAGTGTCATTCCTTCTAAAAATGGTGTGTTACATGACAGTGGGAGTGTTGCTCTTTATTTATTTTACTGTACCAACATTTAGACAACCTGTACACAATGTAAGGTGTTTGTATTATGGTATAAGCTTCACAAACACGGAAATGAACGTGTATCAATCATAACCAGATGTCTTCGTCGGCTTGTTTACAGACTCTGCGTCTCTGCCCTCTCTCATTTACTCATTCTCTCTGTCTCATTCATTTGTTTTATCTTGTTTACTCACCTCTCATCCTACATTAAGACTACAAATATTTTAAGGAAAATAATGAGTGTACTGTACGTATATGCATTTTATCACTCTAGGGCGCTTTAAATGTCGTAGTATATTACGTGTGAGTGGGGTGGTCAAGCAGGCTACCATACCTTCCACATCTAACTTCCTACAAATGCTACTCACTTCTCACCCCACATTAAGACCACAAATGTTTTAAGGTAAGTATTGAGTGTACTGTGTGTGTATGTATTTTACTTTTTATTGTTTTTTAATGTCTAATTTTATTGCTAACTTAATATATGTTAGTGTAAACTTGTTATCTGGCACTCATATGCATTTAGTATAAGTGAAAAAATGGCATTCTGCTTTCCAGCAATGTCCGCTTTCTGTCAGTAGCCTGGAACCTAACCTGCCGTGTAGTGGGCCCTACTGTATACATATTTATTTATTGCAAACATTAATATGTTTATGAAGGGAATTTCTTAGGAAAACTAATTGTAAAACTAGGATTAGTTGTATAGCTAGATGCAAAATTATTTAAAAATCTTACTTTTTTAACTTCCCAGATGTCTGTCATCATCATGCCCACTGACTGCCCACATCAGGTGCCTTGCAAGCCACATGCTGCATAGAGAGCTACCCGGAACAATATTGCCTTTAGAAGGTTCTTGCCCTAGTTGTGGTATCACAGTGTTATGGGGAGACTTGGTGAGGTTGAAGCGAGGCTGTTACCAACTTTCAGAAGGCGTGGAAGATGAACATTGGGCTGAAGCTCTTTCTCAAATTACTTGATGTCTGATTTTTTCCTAAATCATCTTTTCATATAGAGCAAAAATTTCTTAATTGCTGCACAACTTTTGCAGCTGACAAATAAATTTTGAACATTGTTTCAGTTACCAAATAAGAAATAAACTAGATACAGCCTCTCCTCAATTAGCGATGTACTCGGACTTACGGCTGGCTCTCTAACCAGTATTCATACCTAAATAATGTATATTAGCGCTGATTTCCTCTATTCTGTTTATTTCAATATACAGTACACTACTGTATAAACATTTAAAATTATACCAGAAGTGTTATAAAAGAGCTTAGATCTAGGTGAAATTCCAGAGGCCTTAAAGATTGCAGACATAGCTCCTTTGCATAAGGGAGGTAGTAGAGCACTAGCTAAAAATTACAGACCAGTAGCCCTCACTTCTCACATCATAAAAATCTTTGAAAGAGTGATGAGACGGCAGATTACAAAGTTCATGGACCAGCACAACCAACATAACCCGAACCAGCATGGCTTTAGAGCGGGTCGATCATGCCTGTCACAGCTGCTGAACCATTATGACAGAATTACGGAGGCATTGGAGGACGACCAAAACGCAGATGTGATTTACACAGATTTTGCAAAGGCGTTTGACAAATGCGATCATGGAGTGATAGCGCACAAAATGAGGGCCATAGGCATTACGGGGAAGGTAGGCAGATGGATTTTTGAGTTCCTAACACAAAGAACACAAAAAGTAGTAGTGAACAGGGCAAGATCCAGCATCAGCGAGGTCAAAAGCTCAGTGCCCCAAGGCACTGTCCTGGCACCTCTGCTGTTTCTCATCCTCATAGCAGACATAGATAAAAACACCCAGCACACTTTTGTATCATCATTTGCAGATGACACTAAAATAAGCATGAAAGTCACTACAGTAGAGGACACTGAAAAATTACAGGAGGACATAAGCAGGGTCTTCCAATGGGCAGTGGAGAACAACATGACGTTCAATGGTGATAAGTTTCAGCTGCTTAGGTATGGAAAAAATGAAGAACTCAAAAGGAACACTATATACAAAACGCAAGAGGGTCACCACATAGAACGAAAGGAACACGTAAAGGACTTGGGAATAATTATGTCTGCTGATCTGTCGTTTAAAGACCATAACAAGACAAAGATCACAACAGCCAGGAAGATGACGGGGTGGGTATTGAGAACTTTCAAAACAAGGGAAATAATGCCGATGGTGACACTATTCAAATCGCTAGTGCTCCCTCACTTAGAATACTGCTCAGTGCTGACGGCCCCGTTCAGGGCAGGAGAAATAGCAGAGCTGGAACAAATCCAGAGATCGTTTACGGCTCACATTGAGCCATTGAAACATCTAAATTATTGGGAACGCCTTCAAGTCTTGAACATGTACTCATTGGAGCGGAGGAGAGAGATACATGATAATATATACATGGAAAGTACTTGAGGGCCTGGTCCCAAATCTGCACACTGCCATAACAACATACTGGAGTGAGAGATATGGGAGAAAGTGTAAAATAAACCCAGTGAGGAGCAGGGGTGCGGTGGGGACAATACGGGAGCACTGTATTAACATCCGGGTCCCAGACTATTCAACATCTTACCAGAAGATATCCGAAACACGGCTGGAACCAGTGTAGAAGCCTTCAAGAGGAAACTGGACAAATATCTTCACCAGGTGCCAGATCAACCAGGCTGTGATGGATATGTGGGGCAGCGGGCCTCCAGCAGCAACAGCCTGGTTGACCAGGCAAGCACCAGACGAGCCTGGCCCATGGCCAGGCTCAGAGAGTAGATACTCTCGAAACTCTTCAAAGGTATATCAAAGGTAAGGTGACATTAATACAATATCAAAGATGGTTGACATAAACTCACTACCATTATAGTATGTTCCTCACTTAGCAACGAATTCGTTTAACGATGTGGTCTCAGGAACATAACTCCGTCATTAAGTGAGGAGAGGCTGTGTTTTTCAATAAGTATTTGCCCTGGATTACCCTTGAATAATATTAGTGATATGTAACTTTTCCAGGAAAAATAAATAATAAAGGCAGTATAATAAACTATACGATTATACTTTTTATAATATTTGTTACACAGTTGATAAAAGAAATACAGTGGTACCTCGACTTACGATGGTCCCCAAACTCACCCTTTTATGTAAGTTTATTTTTTTAAATGCTTTTGTAAGTGTAATTTTGGGGGTCTAAAAGGACTAGTCTATTTTACATCATTCCTTAAGGGGATAAATTCGTTTGGTAATGGCACTTTAACAGTATTCTGGAATGAAAAAATATCGTAAGTCGAGGTACCACTGTATATTGTTTATAACTTTTAAATATTACTGGGGCGTGCTTCAGTCGGATTCATACATACTGTATTTTTATTTTAAAAGGGAAGCCCATGTAAGGTACAGGTACAGCACTCTGTGCAATACTGCATACTAAATATGAAATTTGTTTGTTTAATTAAAAGATTTGCCATATTGTAGTAGGTGGTGGATATTAAAAGCTATTGGTATAGCTCCTATAATTTTTGGCCTATTTTTTTTTGTGGAACATAACAGATTTTCTAAATGAATACATCTTTTGAGCAGTGACATAGGAGTACAGTGGACCTCCAGAAATCGAACGCCTCCCAACTCGAACTATTATGTAAGTTTATTAATGTAAGTGTTTTTGTAAGTGTATTTTTGGGGGTCTGAAATGGATTAATCTAATTTACATTATTCCTTATGGGAATAAATTTGTTCGGTAACAGCACTTGAACAGCATTCTGTAACGAAGAATGTTCGATTTCTGGGGGTTCATTGTACATGCAAGATTTAGTATTGGATTAGTATAACAAAGGCGGCTAATTTCAGGAAATATAACTTCGCATGTGTAACTCTGTAAGTGGATTTTTTAAAGATCAAAAAAATATTCTATAACAGATTCTGTCCTAAAGTAGTATCAGAAAGCATACCTGTAATAATATGTACAGTAGACCATTATATTACACGATAGTTACGTTCCTGAAAATGCCGTGTTAGGTAAATCTATGTTAGATAAACTGAAGAGCTTATGGGAAAAATAGGTTTACGTTCCTGGGAGCCCCCAAAAAGCCAAACAACTTTTTATAGACCTCCAGATCTTACAACAAAATAAAAGTGAATATGTTATTGTAGTTCATTGGCATGATGTATTATGTTGTTTTTACTGCTTAAGACTACAAATGCAACAGAAATAATAGTATTTCTTACCTTAAATTGTGGGTGCTGGTGTTTGTTGATGATTGTGAAGAGAGTGGAGAGTTAAGCTGTGGCCCTACTGGGCTGAGGTAGATTGTACTGAATTGTGCATAAATTCTGTAATGGATTTCTGGGCTATTTTACCCTGCAGTACATTATACAGGTGACATTAAGGTATCAGCTGCTCTAGACACCGTTTCACAGCACTGCTTCTAGATTTGTCAGGGTCCTCTTCAGTGAAAAAGTTTAACTTTAAGTCAGCAAATCAGTCAAGTCAGTAAGAAAAAGAAGAATCATTGTCTTTGGAATCAAATTTCTGCTGATGCTTGTAAGTATACTTATAATAAATAAAGAACAGGAAAGGCACATGCCCATAAAAAATGGTAAAGTAATATAGGAAACAAGTTATAGATATTTAGTGACAACTGTTTACTGATAAATTAAAACAAAGTGCGAGTTATCAGAGTGTTCTTTACCAATGACAAGGTCCTTTTGGGAGATTCTGAAGAGAAGTTAAGATGAATTTTGTAGGGTATGTAATAGAAGGAAATTAAGAGTGAACTTAGGAAAGAGCAAGGTGATGACTGTAACAAAAAATCTTGGCAATGAAAGACTATCAGATTTGGGGAATGGAGTATGGAGGAAATAAATGTATGTATTCCAATATTTGGGAGTACACCTGTCGGCAGATGAGTCCATATAAGACAAAGTGATCCATAGAATAAATGAGGGGAAAAAAGGTGGGTGGTGCACTGAGGCATCTGCAGAGACAGAATTTTATTTATGGAGATAGTGGAATGTATTGGAGTATAATTGTACCAAGACTTACATGGGTGTGAAGCATGGGTTTGAAACTTTGTAGCAAGGAGGCTAGAGGTAGCAGAGATGTCATGTTTGAGAGTGATGTGTGGTATGAATATTATGCAAAGAATTTGGAGCATGGAGAATAAAAGTATGGGCTACCAAGGGTATAATTCAGAGGGTTGAGAAGGGGTTGCCGAGGTGGTTTGTGCACTCGGAAAGGAGGGAGTAGACTAAGATCACTAAGAGGATATATAAATCTTGGGTGAAAGGAAGGAGGAGTAGGGGTCATCCCAGGAAGGGTTAGAAAGAGAGAGTAAAGGAGGTTATAAGGGCTAGGGGCTTGAACACCCAACAGACTTGCGTGAATGTGTTAGATTGAAGTGAGTGGAGACAAGTTATAATAATACTGATTAAGAATACTACTAGAGGAACACTGCAGCAGGCCTACTGCCCATACAAGGCATGTCCTTGTCAAAACCACTTACACATCTGTCCAACCCTTTCCATCACTTCCTGCAGCTCCTAGTTTGAGGAGGGTGTTACCGAATCTTAGCCACCCTCAATCACCCTAGCCTTGATGCTAGTGAAGATCTCTTGATCCAAGGAATTGGAGTTACACTCCGTAGACTGAACATGATTACCTCCCATTCCCTCGAGCACAGTATGACCTTTACAGGTTTAGTACTCACCCAATGACTAATATTAATCTTCATTTCCAAATATTATTATATTGTACACCCTTCAGCAGAAGATGCTTACATGCTAGGGAAGGGTGCTTGATAAAAAATGGAGCTCTACTCCACTTCCTCTGATAAAACCTGATTCCTGCCCATTTGTTTGAATTTAGCTCTTTCCAACAATGTGAGGTGTAAATATGTAGAGAATTCGTAGTCTGGAGACTAGGAGGAGGAGCAGGGTTACTAAAAGTATTATCTAGAGGGGTTTTTGAGGTGGTTTGGATATTTAGTGAGGATGGAGAAAAATAGGATGTGGGGTAAGGGGTAATGGAGGTTTTGTATGCAACGGGCTTGGACATCCAGCAGGCGTGTGTGAGCATGTTAGATAGGAGCAAGTGGAGGCAAGTGCTTTTATGACTACAAGCTGTTGGACTGTAAGCAAAGTAACGTTCATGGAGAAATTCAAGGAAACCAGTTTGCTGGAATTTAGTCCTGGAGGGGCAACTGGCAAGACAGTGGTGGAGTGAGTGATGATGAAAGTTTTCTTTTCCAGATCACTCTTTCTTGGTGGGAGATGGCTGGTGTGTTAATAATAATAATAATAATAACTAACATACTGTACAGCACAGTTGTAACAAAAAGTGCTAAAAATATATATGTGGGCACAAAACTATTTTCCACTCATAGGAGTGGGCAAAACACAATTCATCAACACGAGTGGGCACAAAACAATTTACAAACACGAGTGGGGCACAAAATTCTCCACTCACAGGAGTTTGCACAAAACAATTCTCCATTCAGTAGTGGAGAATTGTGAGACAGAATTTACTTATTCTGAATCATTGTTGGTTGTCGTTTATGAACTCGCTCCTTTCTAGGGGTTTCACCACTCTAATGATAATCCTCATATCTGACATAGACAAGAGATGTAAGCCACAGCACCATGTCCTCCTTTGCTGATGATACTATAATTTGTATGACAGTGTCATTCATTGAGGACACTGCAAATCTCTAAGTGGACATTGACCAAATCTTTAAATGGGTCTTAGAAAACAATATGAAGTTCAATGAAGACAAATTTCAATTACTCCGCTATGAAAAACTAGAGGAAATATAAACTGGATCAGATAATAAAACAAATTCCAACCACACAAGAGTAGAAAAACTAATATGAAGGACCTGGGAGTGATAATGTCAGAGAATCTCACTTTTGAAGATTACAGCAATGTCTCAACCACATCTGCTAGGAAAATGATAGAGATGCCAAGCCATTGATGAGTCTTTTCAAATTGCTTGTTCTCTCTAGGCTGGAATACTGCTGTACACTAATGGCCCCTTTCAAAGCAGGCAAAATTGCAGACCTGGAAAATATACAGAGAACTTTCACTGCACGTATAAGTACAATAAAGCTCCTAAATTACTGGGAATGGTTGAAGTCCCTTGACCTGTACTCCTTGGAATGCAGGTATGATACATGCTAATTAATATACAATTGGAAAATCCTAGAGGGACTAGTCCCATATCTGCACACGGAAATCACTCCCTACGAAAGCAAAAGACTCGGCAGGCAGTGCAACATCCCCCAAGTGAAAAGCAGGGGTGCCATAAGTACACTAAGAGACAACACATTAAGTGTCAGAGACATAAAATTATTCAACTGCCTCCCAGCATACATAAGGGGAATTACCAATAGATCCCTAGCTGTCTTCAAGAGGGAGCTGGACAGGCACCTAAAGTCATTACCTGACCAGCCGGGCCATGATTTGTACATGCGACCAGCTGTAACAGGCCATTGGATCAGGCCCTAATCCACCACAAGGCCTGGTCATGGACCAGGGCACGGGGCGTTGACCTCAGGAACACCCTCCAGGTATATAACCTTGACGTAATGCTCTTCCCATGCAACCCCTGTGGTTTAGCGCTTCTATTTGATTATAATAATAATAATAATCTTCCCATGCATGGCATGCTTGGCTGAGCATCACGATAAACATCGTCAGGTGTGTGATTTGTCTGCAGCAAACAAAGTGGCACAAAGGGCCATGAAAGATCAGTATGACAGGTCAGACGTGCCACGATCTTTTGTTGTGAGCGACTTGGTCCTGGTCCAGCATCAAGTGTCAAGTAATACGCAGCAGGCTAACGGCACCTTTTATTTTCATGGCGAAGCTGAGTGACTTGACCCTCCAATAGAGGTAGGTACCTTGAAGCTGGTGAGAGGCTCTTGATCCAAGGAACAGGACTTATCCTTCTTCCCTTTCTTGGATTGAGCCTGAATGCATCCCATTCCCCAGGCGCTATATGACCCCTGTGGGTTTAGTGCATCCCTCTGATTAAAATAATATAATTATTATTGTTATTATATTTAGGGAAGCGCTAAACCCGTAGGGAGTCATGCAGCATCATAGAGCGGAATGGGAGGCAATCAGTTAAATCTGTATCATGCACCAACGAACATGTAATTTTTGTGTGTGACCTAATTCATGTTTACATAAATAACTCATTATGATTGTAACCAAATATAAACATGCAAATAATTCATTACCACTGTAACTTGTTTGGCTATCAAAACTTTGCTGCCCAGTCCCTGGACTTATTATGGGCCTCTGTAATATTTTACAGCCCACTCCATGGCTATGGGGTGCATGATAAAGATATTAAACTAAACATGTCACTAGTGCACCCAGTAGACCCTGAATGTAATGCAGTCTCGTGACATTAATGTACACTGAAATACTGAATAACTCACACCAGCTTGTATTTGTCCTTGGCAGAAATAAAGGAATATACCTGGAGAGAGTTCCGGGGGTCAACGCCCCCACGGCCTGGTCTGTGGCAAGGCCTCATGGTGGATCAGAGCCTGATCAACCAGGCTGTTACTGCTGGCCGCACGCAGTCCAACGTACGACCCACAGCCCGGCTGGTCAGGTACTGACTTTAGGTGCCTGTCCAGTGCCTGCTTGAAGACAGCCAGGGGTCTATTGGTAATCCCCTTTATGTACGCTGGGAGGCAGTTGAACAGTCTTGGGCCCCTGACACTTATTGTGTTGTCTCTCAACGTACTAGTGGCACCCCTGCTTTTCATTGGGAAAATGTTACATCGTCTGAAGAGTCTTTTGCTTTCGTAGGGAGTGACTCTCGTGTGCAAGTTTGGTACTAATCCCTCTAGGATTTTCCAAGTGTATATAATAATGTATCTCTCCAGCCTGCATTCTAGGGAGTACAGGTTTAGGAACTTCAAGTGTTCCCAGTAATTGAGGTGGTTTATCGCAGTTATGCGTGCCGTGAAGGTTCTCTGCACATTTTCTAGTTCAGCAATTTCACCTGCCTTGAAAGGTGCAGTTAGTGTGCAGCAATATTCCAGCCTAGATAGAACAAGCAACCTGAAAAGTGTCATCATGAGCTTAGCATCCCTGGTTTTGAAGGTTCTCATTATCCATCCTGTCATTTTTCTAGCAGATGCGATTGCCACAGTGTTATGGTCCTTGAAGGTGAGATCCTCTGACATGATCACTCCTAGGTCTTTAACATTAGTTTTTCGCTCTATTGTGTGATTGGAATTTGTTTTATACTCCGATGAAATTTTAATTTCCTCACGTTTTCCATATCGGAGTAGTAATTGAAATTTCTCATCATTGAACTTCATATTGTTTTCTGCAGCCCATTTAAAGATTTGGTTGATGTCTGCTTGGAGTCTTGCAGTGTCTTCAATGGTGGACACTGTCATGCAGATTCGGGTGTCATCTGCAAAGGAAGACACTGCACTGTGGTTTATATCCCTGTCTATGTCTGATATGAGGATGAGGAACAAGATGGGAGTGAGTACTGTGTCTTGTGGAACAGAGCTTTTCACCATAGCCGCCTCAGACTTTACTCTGTTGACTACTACTCTTTGTGTTCTATTTGTTAGGAAATTATAGATCCATCTACCAACTTTTCCTGTTATTCCTTTATCACGCATTTTGTGTGCTATTACACCATGATCACACTTGTCAAAGGCTTTTGCAAAGTCTGTGTATATAACATCTACATTCTGTTTGTCTTCTAGAGCATCCAGCACCTTGTCGTAGTGGTCCAGTAGTTGGGACAGACAGGAGCGACCTGCTCTAAACCCATGCTGCCCTGTGTTGTGTAATTGATGGTTATCTAGATGAGTGGCGATCTTGCTTCTTAGAACCATTTCAAAGATTTTTATTATATGGGATGTTAGCGCTATTGGTCTTATAATTAATGATTTGGTTTCGGTTATTTTTTGCGAGATGACTCGATTACATAGACACTGGGTTTTCACGACGTAGATAAATATAAACGATTTTATAGTATGTGGCTTCATCCTGCATTATCGTTCCTAAATCAAATGGCATTAAGAGCATGTGTATGCGCTATCATAAGGTCAATGTTGTCACTTAATCAGATGAATATGCCACGAGTAGATGGCAGCATTGACTGTGTCAAAGCTGGACCAGTTGAATGAATAACATCAAATGACTGACAGATAGGGCGAAGGAGATATCAGCCTTTGTAATAAAAGGGAACTTATATAATTACAGAGTAATGAGCTATGGAATATGTACTGTTCCAGAGACCTTCCGGTGCCTGATATCGAATGTTACGAACGGTTTGGATGACTTGGATGACTGTCACAATCAATTACACCTTGAACCCGCACATGTTGCGTCTGGAAACGTTGAGAAGTGCGTCAATGCAACGTAACAGTCAAGTTGACAATAAGTGACGGTCAAGCTGGCAATGAGTGAGTTTGATCAGACCAAGGTGATCTCCAGGGCTCCGCAGCGTTGCCATAACTACTAGAAGTGATTTATAAAATCGAGGTTCCTGCTATAAGAACAGCTGTGCTGCGATTCTTGGGCATGGCTAAATTTTACAAACGTTTCTGCTCAAACTTCTCTCATGTGGCTCATCCTTTAACTAAGTGCCAGTTTGGGCTGAGCCGTGCCAGGCAGCATGCGAAAGTATCAGAAAGACTGATGTGTATGTCTACAATGCATTGTTCTAATTATAATGTATCTTTCATTGCACATGTGGATGATAGTGAGGTTGGCATTGGTGCTGGTCTTTAATATTCAACGGCGGATGTTTTGCATCCAGCATGGTCCCATTCCGCTAAATTAAAGTGGCAGCAGAATAATTACAGCACCATGCCGAAGAAGCACTCACTCACCTCGGTATTAACTTTCAACACTTTAAGGAGTATTTGGGTGTTTCGCGTCACCCAGTACTGGTTTCTGCAGCTCTCATTCATAGTATGAAAAATAAGAACCACGACCAGTGCGGTGAGCTCTGCATATACAGATCACTGCAACAATGAACACCATCAAATTGGGTAGTTAGGGAATATGCAACACTTTATTTTATGGAATTATGATTCGTAAACATCATAAAGTCATGATTACCATAACATGAATGCTACTAACCCAATAATCCACACTGTGTAACGTTATTTTATGGAATAATTTAAGACATTGCTGGAATGTTCAAGTCTTGGCGAGCACCACCCTTTTTGGATTACTGATAAAAAGTACTATATTTTTATTTTATTGTCAGTGGTGGTGTTGTAGACACGTAGACACAGCTGCTGAGCACATGTTTGAAGTCGTTGGTCATCTTCAACCAACAAGAAATTTGTCAACATTGAAAGTGACAAACGTCTTATGTCTGCTGTGGCAACAACGTAATGTTGTTCGTCGTGTGAAAATAATTACTTGCCAATTGTGTATTGCATAAACATACAGCGGCAGGTACTCTGTATAGACAGCCTTGAATACAAGTGTTTATAATGTATCTTACCCTCCTATCCTTATTGTAATTACCATGACCTATTTAAAAATATATTTAGTTGGCTGCTTGGTTTGTTTTGTTTATAGATTATTGATTGCACAAGGGTTATCAATGCGTCATTTCACCTGTACATCAATCAAGAATGCTTTATTTCCTGAGACAAGGATTAAACTCTCAATGCATAGCCGCAGACATATACATATCCCAGTGTATATATATATTCTATGATGCCACTGGTACAATTTCCAGTAAATAAGTATTGCAACAATTTCTAGACAAACTACAAAAATAGTGCTGTAAGTAGCTGCTGAAATTTAACCTCGACATTTGCTCAGTTACAATACAGTGAGATGAAGAATGACGACCAAATGCGGAGAAGCAACTACGTACAAGTATCCTAAAACAGGGAGCTGAGAGAAAGAGGACACTACACCCAGGTAGTGTGAGGGAGGAACGAAGTGCAAGGAAGAGAAGCAGTATGAGGGAGCAGAGGAAGGAGAAAAAATATGAGGGAATGTGAGTGGGTAGGTAACCTACTGTACCCTCCTCTACACCCTGTTATTATCCATGTGTTTATACGTCTTGATCAAGGAATATCACGATGATACACTTGTACTTGACGGTAAGTTGCCTATCCTGTTAACCTCTGCTTCTGTACCTATTTAACTGCAGGGGTCGGGGGTCTTATGTCCTGCTCCAACTTACCTACTGTTGACCGGCTTTCTGATTCTTAGCCTTCAGGACCCGTTAATACATACTCCGGAGACTGTGCATAGTACGTTTCATGTATTCATTATCTTGAGAATAAAAAAATATTCTAAATGTGCATGAGTCTCATTTATGTGTTTTCCTGCTATTTTTACCCTCCCCCTCCCATGGCTCTTTTTTTCATCTAAAGCAGCCTGTCTACTCACTTCACTGAGTCCCCTTAGTATTTTGTATGTCGTGATCATGTGTCCCTGGCCTTCCTCTTTTCTGGGGTGGTCTAAATAAATTCGTTAAGTATTTCCTCAGAGTTTCATTTTATTCATGCACTAATCTCGTCGCGAATATTTGGATCTTCTTGAGATTCTTCATATGGTTGATCAGGTGTGGGCTCTATGCTGGCGCCGGATACTCCAAGATCCATGTAACGCTAAGTTGTGCGCACGAATAACCCGGACTTAGAAGACTGAAACTTATGACGACGTTTTAGTCTGACTTGGACCATTAACAAGTCACACTGAAGCAAGAAGAGAAGTTGTGTATCATGTTCTAAATGGTTCCAAGTACTTCAGATGTTAACTAATTTTTCATATACTACTGAAGCTCTGCCGTTGATATACCTCTGGTGATATGCTTGATAACATGCTTACACCAGTATATTTCTCTTTGTACGTCGTATGTAGCATCTCATCTCTCCCAGGCTATATTTCGTAACTGGTCTCCTCACTGCATCATCAATAATCATTAATTTGCAACTTATTTTACTTGCAGTTTCTCCCTGTCCTCTCCGGTTGATATTTATCTCATCAGTTTTACATCATCCACAAACAATGATACATAGTATTCATTTTCTTTTGGCAAATTATTTCTGGATATCAGCAACAGCTGGAGTGGAAACTCTGAACTTTGAGATAAGATTTTGTTCGGGTTTTTAACCCGGAGGGTTAGTCACCCAGGATAGTCAGTGCGTCATCGAGGACTGTCTGTCGTATTTCCACTGAGGTCCTTCCATCTTGTCCGCCAGGATGCGACCCACACCAATCGGCTAACACCCAGGTACCTACTTCCTAGGTGAACGGGGACAACAAGTGTAAGGAAACATGCCCAATGTTTCCACCCTGCTGGGTATTGAACCACGGACACGAGAAGTGTCCAATGCCTACCAGGCCACAGAACACTTCTCATCAGTCTCCACTCCGATACCTCTATTTTATTACCATCTGTCTACTGGTCTACAAATATTCTTATAGCAGATATACCACTTTCCCTGATACTCCTGTTTGCTCTTCCGGTTTGTGCATCAGCCTTCTACTTTTTTTTAGGTTAGGTAAGGTTCGTCAGGACACAGAACAAGTGTTTTCTGACGCGGGTCTTAGATGATGACCCGCCGTTGGAGCTTTTGGTCGTCTGACCGAAGCCTTCCGCTGGCTTACCGGTCCACCCCTTTAAAAGTTAGGGTTTTAAGTAGATATGCCTCTACTTTTTTTTTTTTTACACATCAATTTCTCAGGCTAAGAGCTGTTATCCTACCTCATCTCATTTCAAAGGTGAGCCCTAAGGTATATTACCACCCCTCAGGATGCGACCCACAGCAGTCGGCTAATGCCCAGGTAAGGAAACATGCCCGATGTTTCTACCCAGCAGGGGATCGAACCACGGACACTCAGTATGAAAGCTGAGTGCGCTACCAACTAAGCCACGGGACTGCTGTGTAAGGGCTTTCTTGCAGTATCATAGAACTCTAGAAGCTTCGTGAGACAGAATTTGCCATCTCTGAACCCGTGTTGTTTAACTGATTATTTGTTTGCACCCACAAGTTTTCATATTGTGTGTTTGTTTGTGTTTAACATTCTATGATTGTTTCTGGTTGTTTGCTTGTACCAAAGCATTGTCTACTATTCTGCCCAATATGTACATGCATGCCAGTGGCTTTCTTTGTACTTATAGGTACTGTATTACATGTGAATTGCACGTTCTATACTTCAAAAAGAAATAAAGTTGTTTATTTAGTTTTGTTTATTCTAGGTAAACTACGTGGAACATTGGTGTGATGGAGGCAGAATCTGAGTTAATGGATATTCTTCATTAAATAATTGCTAAACTTCAATGTGAGTGACAAACACGAAGGTTTACTGAGTGTGAAGGCAGTAGGAGGTGCCTGGGGTGGGAGCGGATACCTGACCCCTGTGGTATTTATATATATATAGAGAGAGGTGAACGACACCACCATCACCATACATGTGTGGTCATTTCTGCTTCATGCATGCCTTACCCCCCCCCCTCCACACTTGACGAATTCCACCCTAACATCCACTTCACCCTGCAATATAATGTGGCTTTAATCCTGTTCAACTTCTCTTGAATCAGTCTAAATTTAGTTTGTGTCGCCTAGTGTTAGTGAAGTTGTAGTGTTGGCTTGGAGTTTAGGATGGTTTTTGCTAGTCATTGCAACTATTGATAAAAACCTCAGTAACCCACATTCAACAGAACAGAAATAACGCGAATACTTTCGGTCTAAGTGGAACGTCTCTTCTGTACTGTTGAAAGTGCTCTTGTAATGTTTTGTCCATGAGATCTGTGTATGAACCACTCATCATATGGGAATATATTTTTGTTTATCTCGCTCTTGACGACAATGTCTTTATAAATTCTAATTTTTCCCAGTGTGTGAAATATAGACCATCATGAGAGATGGTAAGTCACAAGTTAGGTAAGACTTGTCAGGAAACAGGACAAGTGTTTCCTAAGGCGGATCTTAGATGATGACCCGCCGCTGGAGCTTTTAGTCATCTGACCGAGGCCTTCCACTGGCTTACCGGTCCATCCCTTTAAAAACTATGGTTGTGATTATAAGCGCTTCATTACTCACAGGTGATAGAAAATTAAACTCTCTTGCAGTTATTAGTACAAAAGGTGGACAGTGGACAGTTGCAAGCCTAGTGCTAGCCAGTGATCAATTGTCGCCATTTTGGCTAAAAATCTCTGGCGGGTCGCACACGGCAGTCAGATTTATTGATTATCATAAATGTTTGAATGAGTTCTGGTAGTCTTGGTGTCATAAGGAAGAACAGATTAAAAGTGTTTTGAGTTTCTCTCCGTGTGGTAACTTT
>WNWK01004737.1:52500-133685 GCA_009830355.1 Cherax destructor
ACTACATCGCTTCCCAAGCTATTCCACTTCCCGACTACTCTGTGACTGAAGAAATACTTCCTAACATCCCTGTGATTCATCTGAGTCTTCAACTTCCAACTGTGACCCCTTGTTGCTGTGTCCCATCTTTGGAACATTCTGTCTCTATCAACCTTGTCAATTCCTCTCAGTATCTTATATGTCGTTATCATGTCCCCCCTATCTCTCCTGTCCTCCAGTGTCGTCAGGTCGATTTCCCTTAACCTCTCCTCGTAGGACATACCCCTTAGCTCCGGGACTAGTCTTGTTGCAAACCTTTGCACTTTCTCTAGTTTCTTTACGTGCTTGGATAAATGTGGGTTCCAAACTGGTGCTGCATACTCCAGTATGGGCCTAACGTACACAGTGTACAGGGTCCTGAACGATTCTTTATTAAGATGTCGGAATGCTGTTCTTAGGTTTGCTAGGCGCCCGTATGCTGCAGCAGTTATTTGGTTGATGTGCGCCTCAGGAGATGTGCCTGGTGTTATACTCACCCCAAGATCTTTTCCTTGATTGAAGTTTGTAGTCTCTGGCCCCTAGACTGTACTCCGTCTGCGGTCTTCTTTGCCCTTCCCCAATCTTCATGACTTTGCACTTGGTTGGGTTGAACTCCAGGAGCCAATTGCTGGACCAGGCTTGCAGCCTATCCAGATCCCTTTGTAGTTCTGCCTGGTCCTCTTCTGATTGAATTCTTCTCATCAACTTACATCATCTGCAAACAGGGACACTTCGGAGTCTATTCCTTCCGTCATGTCGTTCACAAACACCAGAAACAGCACCGGTCCTAGGACTGACCCCTGTGGCACCCCACTCGTCACCGGCGCCCACTCTGACACCTCGACACGAACCATGACTCGCTGCTGTCTTCCTGACAGGTATTCCCTGATCCATTGTAGTGCCTTCCCTGTGTGTGTATGTGTGTGTGTGTGTGTGTGTTTGATTGGGTAGGGTCACCCAGCAGAGCTATGTGCTGGGTGGATGATGAGTGAGGTCACTCAACACAGCTATGTATTAGAGCACTTTTTCCTTGACCCCCTCACCCCTAGGCTAGTAGAGCGGGTCAACAACTGGTCAACACAACCCTAAATGCTCTCCTATATCTGCCTCTTTGTCAACAAATATTTACGAGTTAGTGTTTCCTCTGACACATTTCACTACAGGTGTTCGCACAGTGTAATGTATCTGGTGATGATAATTTAAAAAATAAGACTTAGAATACTGATAATTTTTTTTATCTCATCAGTACACCGCTTGGCTCACAACCGAAAAAAAGTAGGGTTCAATTCCCCGGTGAATCTAGACGTATGAGCAAATCTCCTTACACTCATTTCTCTTGTTCAGTGAACAACAAGAGTGACCCAGTGGTTGGTGACTGTCGGTCGCGTCTTGGTGAAAGATGATCTGAAGGTCCCACGGAAGCAAGTCTCTTTGACTTCTGTTTAGATTCTCCTGGGTTATTAACCCTCAGGGTTGATTCTCCTGGGTTATTAACCCTCGGGGTTGATTCTCCTAGGTTATTAACCCTCAGGGTTGATTCTCCTGGGTTATTAACCCTCAGGGTTGATTCTCCTGGGTTATTAACCCTCAGGGTTGATTCCTGGTTTAACCCTCAGGGTTGATTCTCTGGATTATTAACCCTCAGGGTTGATTCTCCTGGGTATTAACCTCAGGGTTGATTCTCCTGGGGTATTAACCCTCAGGGTTGATTCTCCTGGGTTATTAACCCTCAGGGTTGATTCTCCTGGGTTATTAACCCTCAGGGTTGATTCTCCTGGGTTATTAACCCTCGGGGTTGATTCTCCTGGGTTATTAATCCTCAGGGTTTATTCTCCTGGGTTATTAACCCTCAGGGTTGATAATACAGTCAAAGTTTTCTGCTCCTCGTCGCTCATGTAATCCAGTGACCAGTTGTAAATAGTCTGGTTTGTTTTACTTGGGTAAACTCTGTCACTCAGCTCCACCACACCATCCACTTCCTGTCACACACCAACACACTCTCCACCATCCACTTCCTGTCACACACCAACACACTCTCCACCACCCACTTCCTGTCACACACCAACACACTCTCCACCACCCACTTCCTGTCACACACCAACACACTCTCCACCATCCACTTCCTGTCACACACCAACACACTCTCCACCATCCACTTCCTGTCACACACCAACACACTCTCCACCATCCACTTCCTGTCACACACCAACACACTCTCCACCACCCACTTCCTGTCACACACCAACACACTCTCCACCACCCACTTCCTGTCACACACCAACACACTCTCCACCATCCACTTCCTGTCACACACCAACACACTCTCCACCATCCACTTCCTGTCACACACCAACACACTCTCCACCACCCACTTCCTGTCACACACCAACACACTCTCCACCATCCACTTCCTGTCACACACCAACACACTCTCCACCATCCACTTCCTGTCGCACACCACCTCACTCTCCATCATCCACTTCCTGTCGCACACCAACACACTCTCCACCATCCCCTTCCTGTCACATACCACCACACTGTCCACCATCCACTTCCTGTCACACACCACACAGGCGAAATTGCAGATCTGGAGAATATACAGAGAACTTTCACTGCACGTATACGTACAGTCAAGCACCTCAGTTACTGGGACCTTTTGAAGTCCCTAGATCTGTACTCCTTGAGACAGAGGCGAGAAAAATACATCATAATTTACACCTGAAAATTACAAGAGGGACTAGTCCCAAATCTACACAGGAATTTCACTCCCTACGAAAGCAAGACTCAGTAGCGGTGCACCCCCCAATGAAAAGCAGGGGCGCCATGAATACGCTAAGAGACAACACAATAAGTGTCAGGGGCCCAAGATTTTTCAACTGCCTCCTAGCATACATAAGGGGAATTACCAATAAAGCCCTGGCTGTCTTCAAGAGGGAGTTGTACAGATACCTAAAGTCAGTATCTGACCAGCCGGGCTGTGGTTCGTACGTTGGATTGCAAGCGGCCAGCAGTAACAGCCTGATCACTTAATGTCTTCTGCAGTTCCTGTAAGGAGGCCTTTGAAACTTCTGTTTCAATTTTAAAGTTGCATTTTCTTTATATAATTCCTCTAATAATCTCTCTTGCCTTACCTGATTAGGTTCGCTTATAGTCATTCTCTCCACTCAAACACTGGTGTTCTTGCCAGCAGCTGTGTAAACATACTGGCTGTGCTTAGACAGTGTACCTTCTGTTATATTATCAGGGAAAAAAAACTATTGTTGTGCTACCGTGTTTCTTTTTAATATATTAAATACGTCATTCTTACCCCAGAAAATGTTCCATATTCATAATTTCCTTCTATTTTGTGGGACACTGCTCACTTACTACACTCGACTCCCTACCCTGCACCACTACACTCGACTCCCTACCCTGCACCACAAACTCGACTCCCTACCCTGCACCACTACACTCGACTCCCTACCCTGCACCACTACACTGCTCCTACCCTGCCCACAAAGGGACACAACCCTTTTTCCTAGAATAAAGTGTGTTAGTACATTGTCCTAGGCACATGTCAATTGACTAGGCCTTTATGTGTGTGTGTATGTTATGTAAGGAAACACTTCGAAATGTTTCTGCCCCACCGGGAATTGAACCCGGCCCCTCCGTGCGTGAAGCAAGAGCTTTACCCACTAGGCCACCGGGGGCGTGTGTGTGTGTGTGTGTGTGTGTGTGTGTACTCACCTAGTTGTGGTTGCAGGGGTCGATCCACAGCTCCTGGCCCCGCCTCTCCACTGGCCGCTACTAGGTCACTCTTCCTGCTCCATGAGCTTTATCATACCTCTTCTTAAAACTATGTATGGATTCTGCCTCCACTGCATCACTTCCCAGACTATTCGACTACTCTTTGTGTTCTATTTGTTAGGAAATTATAGATCCATCTGCTAGGTGTGGGTTCCAAACTGGTGCTGAATACTCCAATATAAGCCTAACGTACACGGTGTACAAGGTTTTGAACATTTCCTTATTGAGATGTCGGAATGCTGTTCTTAGGTTTGCTAGGCACCCGTATGCGGTAGCAGTTATTTGGTTGATGTGCGCCTCCGGAGATGTGCTCGGTGTTATACTCACCCCAAGATCCTTTTCCTTGAGTGAGGTTTGTAGTCTCTGGCTCCCTAGACTGTACTCCGTCTGCGGTCTTCTCTGCCCTTCCCTAATCTTTATGACTTTACACTTAGTGGGGTTGAACTCCAGGAGCCAGTTTCTGGACAGGCTTGCAGCCTGTCCAGAGCCCTTTGTAGTTCTTCGTCTTCGTCCAATTGAATTCTTCTCATCAACTTCACATCATCTGTCGTGACTCGCTGTTGTCTTCCCAATAGGTATTACCTGATCCATTGCAGTGCCTTCCCTGTTATCCCTGTACTCACCTAATTGTGGTTGCAGGGGTCGAGACTTAGCTCCTGGTCCCGCCTGTGTGTGTGTGTGTGTGTAGGTGGGTGTGGGGAGTGGGGGGTTGTGTGTGTACGTACGTGTGTGAGGAATCAACAAAAAAAGTGAGTCTGAATATAAATGGACAATCTGTGCTGAAATAGAGTTGGCTGGGACAGACTGCTTCACAAAACACACTTGGCTTCATGCCGCCACGCCCGCTACAACAACAGCAACGCCGCCGCCACGCCCGCTACAACAACAGCAACGCCGCCGCCACGCCTGCTACAACAACAGCAACGCCGCCGCCACGCCTGCTACAACAGCAACGCCGCCGCCACGCCTGCTACAACAAGCAACGCCGCCGCCACGCCTGCTACAACAACAGCAACGCCGCCGCCACGCCTGCTACAACAACAGCAACGCCGCCGCCACGCCTGCTACAACAACAGCAACGCCGCCGCCACGCCTGCTACAACAACAGCAACGCCGCCGCCACGCCTGCTACAACAACAGCAACGCCGCCGCCACGCCTGCTACAACAACAGCAACGCCGCCGCCACGCCTGCTACAACAACAGCAACGCCGCCGCCACGCCTGCTACAACAACAGCAACGCCGCCGCCACGCCTGCTACAACAACAGCAACGCCGCCGCCACGCCTGCTACAACAACAGCAACGCCGCCGCCACGCCTGCTACAACAACAGCAACGCCGCCGCCACGCCTGCTACAACAACAGCAACGCCGCCGCCACGCCTGCTACAACAACAGCAACGCCGCCGCCACGCCTGCTACAACAACAGCAACGCCGCCGCCACGCCTGCTACAACAACAGCAACGCCGCCGCCACGCCTGCTACAAGCATACAGCAACTGCGCCACAGCACGCGCACAATCACAGCAACTACCGTAGCAGCGCCAGATCCAGCAAAACCAACAACAGCACCATCGCCGCCCACGCTGCAGAATATTACTGCAACGCGCGCCAGCCTAGCACAACAACAAAGTAACCCCACGCCTGCTACAACAACAGCAACGCCGCCGCCACGCCTGCTACAACAACAGCAACGCCGCCGCCACGCCTGCTACAACAACAGCAACGCCGCCGCCACGCCTGCTACAACAACAGCAACGCCGCCGCCACGCCTGCTACAACAACAGCAACGCCGCCGCCACGCCTGCTACAACAACAGCAACGCCGCCGCCACGCCTGCTACAACAACAGCAACGCCGCCGCCACGCCTGCTACAACAACAGCAACGCCGCCGCCACCACAAGCAGTGACAGCAATTGTAGCATCATCAGCAACAGCAGCAGAATCACTACAACTACCAGTAGCAGCAGCAGCAGATACTACAGCAAAACCAACAACAGCACCATCAGCAGCACCAACAGTTGCAGAATTATTAGCTGCAGCAGCAGCAGTCGCAGCAGCAACAATAACAGGAATAGTAGTAGAAACAATAGCAGCAACACTTACAACAGCAGTAGTACCAGCAACAACAGCAGAAGCTGTACCAGCAACACCTACAGCAGCAGTAGCAACAGCAGTGTCATCACCGCCGCCTTCACTAGCCTGATTCCCTAGTGTGCAAATTAGTGGACTATTAGTCAGCGTACCATCGATATACTGTGCAGTAATTAGCAGTCTGCCCTACCTTGTCTCTCTTCTCCCTCCGTCATCCTATCACAGGACTCGCAGTTGATTTGTGAAATCTATTTCTCCGCGTGGTAAAATTAGGTTAGGGTAGGTTAGGTTAGGTAAGGTCACTGTCATTGCACCTTATCACGTGACTTCTTCAGTTGGCATGACCAGAACCGGTTAGGTATCACTAAGACAAGGCGTCACCTGACCTCCACTTGGGACATAGTTACCCAGAGTGATCTGGTTTTCTAGTGTTGTGTGGCGATGATCACTGACCTGGGCACAAATTACCTTCTTGAAATGCAATTGACTTTCAGACAAATTGAAACTCTGATCCGGTGCAATAAAGATGAAGTCAACAATTCGCTTCTTTGTGTAATTATTGGACTAAACATTTTTTGGTACCAGGTGATGTGTTGGATGGTATCATTGAAGAACATTCTCTGGTATCAGGTGATGTGTTGGATGGTATCAGTGAAAAACATTCTCTGGTATCAGGTGATGTGTTGGATGGTATCAGTGAAGAACATTCTCTGGTATCAGGTGATGTGTTGGATGGTATCAGTGAAGAACATTCTCTGGTACCAGGTGATGTGTTGGATGGTATCAGTGAAGAACATTCTCTGTACAGGTGATGTGTTGGATGGTATCAGTGAAGAACATTCTCTGGTACCAGGTGATGTGTTGGATGGTATCAGTGAAGAACATTCTCTGGTACCAGGTGATGTGTTGGATGGTATCAGTGAAGAACATTCTCTGGTATCAGGTGATGTGTTGGATGGTATCAGTGAAGAACATTCTCTGGTACCAGGTGATGTGTTGGATGGTATCAGTGAAGAACATTTCTGGTACCAGGTGATGTGTTGGATGGTATCAGTGAAGAACATTCTCTGGTACAGGTGATGTGTGGTATCAGTGAAGAACATTCTCTGGTATCAGGTGATGTGTTGGATGGTATCAGTGAAGAACATTCTCTGGTACCAGGTGATGTGTTGGATGGTATCAGTGAAGAACATTCTCTGGTACCAGGTGATGTGTTGGATGGTATCAGTGAAGAACATTCTCTGGTACGAGGTGATGGTTGGATGGTATCAGTGAAGAACATTTCTGGTACAGGTGATGTGTTGGATGGTATCAGTGAAGAACATTCTCTGGTAAGGTGATGTTGGAGGTTCATAAGAAATTCTTGGTACCAGGTGTGTGTATCAGTGAGAACATTCTCTGGTGAGGTCGGGTGTTTTGGATGGTATCGTGAGATTCTCTGGTACCGGTGAGTTGGATGGTACATAAACATCTCTCAGGTGAGTTGATGGTTCAGGAGATTCTGGTCAGTGAGGTTGATGACAGTAAGAAATCGGAAGAACATTCTCTGGACAGGTATGTGTTGATGGTATCAGTGAAACATTCTCTGTACAGGTGATGTGTGGATGATAGTGAACATCTCTGGTATCAGGGATTGTTGGATGTATCATGAAGAACATTTGTACAGGGATTGTAGTACGTGAAAAATTCTGGTACCAGGTGATGGTTGATGGTATCAGTGAAGACATTTTGGTATAGGTGAGTGTTGGATGGTACAGTGAAGACATTTTGGTACCAGGTATGTGTGATGGTTAGTGAAGAACATTTCTGACAGGTGAGTGGTGTCAGTGAAGAACTTCCTGGTCAGGGATTGGTTACGTGAAGACTTCCTGTACCAGGGAGTGTGGTGGTTCAGTGACTTCTCTGGTCAGGGATGTGAGTATCATGAAGACATTCGGACAGGTGTTGGATGATAGTGAAAATCGGACAGGATTATACGTGAAAAATCTCTGGTATCAGGTGATGTTGGATGATCAGTAAGACATTTTGGTATGAGTTGTGGATAGTGAAACTCGGTACAGGTTTGGTGGTATCATGAAGAAATTCTTGTCGGTGGTGTGATGGTCTGAAACATTCTGTCAGTGGTGTTAATGAACATCTCTGGTATGGTAGGTTGGATGTTCATGAAGAACTTCTCTGGTCCGTATGTTTGGAGATAGTAACATTCTCGGTTCAGGTATGTGTTGATGGTATAGTGAAATTCGACCAGGTGATGTGTTGATGGTATCAGTGAAGAACATTATCTGGTACCAGGTGATGTGTTGGATGGTATCAGTGAAAACATTCTTGGTACCAGGTGATGTGTTGATGGTATCAGTGAAGAACATTCTCTGGTACCAGGTGATGTGTTGATGGTATCAGTGAAAAACATTCTCTGGTACCAGGTGATGTGTTGATGGTATCATGAAGAACATTCTCTGGTACCAGGTGATGTGTTGATGGTATCAGTGAAAACATTCTCTGGTATCAGGTGATGTGTTGGATGGTATCAGTGAAGAACATTCTCTGGTACCAGGTGATGTGTTGATGGTATCAGTGAAGAACATTCTCTGGTACCAGGTGATTGTTGATGGTATCAGTGAAGAACATTCTCTGGTACCAGGTGATGTGTTGATGGTATCAGTGAAGAACATTCTGGTACCAGGTGATGTGTTGATGGTATCAGTGAAGAACATTCTCTGGTACCAGGTGATTGTTGGATGGTATCAGTGAAGAACATTCTCTGGTACAGGTGATGTGTTGATGGTATCAGTGAAGAACATTTCTGGTACCAGGTGATGTGTTGGATGGTATCAGTGAAGAACATTCTCTGGTACCAGGTGATGTGTTGGATGGTATCAGTGAAGAACATTCTCTGGTATCAGGTGATGTGTTGGATGGTATCAGTGAAGAACATTCTCTGTACAGGTGATGTGTTGGATGGTATCAGTGAAGAACATTTCTGGTACCAGGTGATGTGTGGATGGTATCAGTGAAGAACATTTCTGTACAGGTGATGTGTGGATGGTAGCTGAAGACTCTCTGGAGCAAGGTGATGGTTGATGTATATGAAAACATTAATACAGGGATGTGTTGTGTATCAGTGAAGAACATTTTTTGGTAAGTGATTGGAGGTATAGGAAAACATTTTGGTACAGGTGTGTGATGGCAATCAGTAAGTTTTGGTAACAGTGTGTGTTAAATGGTAGTAAAACATTCTGGTATTGGTGATGTTGTATGAGGTCTCAGTGAAGAACCTATCTTCTGGTACCGGTGATGTGTTGATGGTATCGTGAAGATTTTCTTTCTAGTGTTGGAGGAATGAGAACATCGAAACCAGTAGTTTGGAGAATCAGTGAAAACCTCTGGTATCAGGTGAGGTTGAGACAGGAAGAAGAACATTCTCTGGTACCAGGTGATGTGTTGATGGTATCAGTGAAGAACATTCTCTGGTACCAGGTGATGTGTTGATGGTATCAGTGAAGAACATTCTCTGGTACAGGTGATGTGTTGATGGTATCAGTGAAGAACATTCTCTGGTACCAGGTGATGTGTTGATGGTATCAGTGAAGAACATTCTCTGTACTCAGGTGATGTGTTGGATGGTATCAGTGAAGAACATTCTCGGTATCCAGGTGATGTGTTGATGGTATCAGTGAAGAACATTCTCTGTACTCAGGTGATGTGTTGGATGGTATCAGTGAAGAACATTCTCTGGTATCAGGTGATGTGTTGGATGGTATCAGTGAAGAACATTCTCTGGTACCAGGTGATGTGTTGGATGGTATCAGTGAAGAACATTCTCTAGTATCAGGTGATGATGAGGATAGACTGAGGGCCCTGAATCTGCACTCTCTAGAAAGGCGTAGAATTAGGGGGGATATGATTGAGGTGTATAAATGGAAAACAGAAATAAATAAAGGGGATGATGTAAATAGCGTGCTAAAAATATCTAGTATTGACAGGATTCGCAGCAATGGCTTTAAGTTGGATAAATTCAGATTCAGGAAGGATATAGGAAAGCATTGGTTTGGTAATAGAGTTGTCGATGAGTGGAACAAACTCCCGAGTACAGTTATAGAGGCTAAAACGTTGTGTAGTTTTAAAAATAGGCTAGATAAATATATGAGTGGGTGCGGGTGGGTGTGAGTTGGTCCTGACTAGCTTGTGCTACTAGGTCAGATGCCGTGCTCCTTCCTTAAGTGAATGTAACCTGACCTGGCTGGGTCGGGGCATTGGCTTAAGCCGGTGGGAGACTTGGACCTGCTTCGCATGGGCCAGTAGGCCTGCTGCAGTGTTCCTTCTTTCTTATGTGTTGGGAAAGGAATGAGCTTATACACGACAACCAGTACGGTTTCAGGGAAGAAAAATCATGTGTCACAAACCTACTAGAGTTTTATGACAAGGTGACGGAAATTAGACGAGAGAGAGAGGGGGAAAGGGTAGTTAGTTAGTTTAACATCTTTATTGTGCACCGCATACCCATCCTGTGGGCGGTAGTCAAAAGATTACAGAGGTACATAATGGGTCCAGTTACTGGACCCCAAAGTTATGATAACTAAACTAGTTACAAAGGTAATGAGCTCCGGGTAGATCTGGTCACAATCATGACAAATTACAAAGGTAACGAACCATCTACACTCCTATACATGGTTACAATCATTAGAAAATTACAAAGTAATGAGCCACTGACACGTCCACACCCGGTCACAATTGTAATGAGTTATAAGTACAGATATTAAGTAGGTCATACATCCACACGAGCGCGCGCACACACACACACGAGGGCACACGCACACACGAGGGCACACGCACAGACACAGAGACGCACACGAGCATACAAACACACACACACACGTAGTAATGCTTTATTTACAGTAAGTAAAGTCAGGGTATTTTTCCAGAATGGTTTGTAATATACCACTGTGGATAAAATACTTTGCCATTTCTTGAACATTTCTGAGTGAGTTGTCTCTAAATTCATTAATTTTATCGCACTCCAGTACATAATGACGCAGGGTGTGACAATAATCCAACTGGCAAAGTTTACATCTTGTTTGGTCTACATCTGGTGGTGGTGATTTAACCTGCCAAAGATACTTGTAACCCAGCCGGAGGCGGGCGGTAGTGACATCCAAGAGTCTGCTTATTTTGTTGGATGCACCATAGACATGTGGCTCCTCCTGCATGATAGAATGATGATAGATGGATTGACTGGTGTCAATCTCCCTAAGTCTTAAGTCAATAAAGTTCAATTGAAGTTCTTTTCGTATTATTGTTCTCAAACTGCTAACTGACAAGCCAAGATTGTAATCTACTCCCTCTTTGAAAGCATAAAACTTAGCCAATTCATCAGTTCTATCATGCATCTGAAGACCAATGTGAGATGGAATCCACAGCATGTGCACTCTGACTCTACTATCAACAATCCTACCATACCTGTGTCTTTCTTCTGACACGAGCATGCTACAAGTTATACTTGATGAGTTGAGAGCATTTATGGATGACAGAGAATGTTACAATTAAAGTGTCAACCTTAAATACATGGACTCATTTAAGTGCAAGGAGTATGGCAAACAGTTCTGTCTGATGGGTAGAGGCCCAGTTATTGATGCGTGCTCCAATTTCTTTATAAGAGCCATTACTCTGTATGACAACAGCAGCACTACCAGCTGCACCAGTGGATTGGTGTACGGAACCATCAACGTAAATTTGTGAGTGTTCTGTGTGACTAAGTTATCAATACAGCTTAAGGCATCCTGTTTGGCTCCAAGACGAAGCTTTGGTTGTGATTTAAGAAGAGTTATGGGGTGAAATGGAGGAATGGTAGTTTGGAATTGGGTAATATCCCATGGAGCGGAGAAGTGCCGCTGTTGCCTTACTTGCCACAGATCATGTATCTGGTTCATGCGGAGGTCGGTTCCAGTTTTTTCGATCCATCTGGAGGGATGTTCACCAGTGCTGAGGAAAGTTCGGAGGGCTTCTGTGCAGGGGTTTGAATGGGCTTGCCTGAGCATATTAACCCCAATGAGGATATTTCTTTGAGTAACACGATCTCCGATGCTTGGAATATCAAGTTCTTTCCGCATATTTAAAATTTTGGCAGTACGAGGGCTTCCTAGGATGATCCTCATTGCTTCGTTCTGCAGTTTTTCCAACCCTCCAAGCTTCCAGTCAGACACGAGAGCAAGTAATGGCGCAGCATAATCAACCAATGATCTAATATAAGCAAGATACACCACTTTCACAATTTTAACATTAGCATCATACCTGGGGTGAAATCCTGCCACAACTAAGTGCTCTCAGCCTTTCTTTGTATTGGCGACAAAGTCTCGTTATAACAGGCCCAAGAAGTGGGACCTCAAAGCCTAGATACCTGTATCTGCTTACATATGGGCCAACAGGCCTGCTGCAGTGTTCCTCCTTTTTTATGTTCTTATGTTCTTATATTCTAGAAGAGGCCCATCATGAGGTGCCCCGTGGCCTGGTGGCTAAAGCTCTCGCTTCATACACGAAGGGCCCGGGTTCGATTCCCGGCGGGGTGGAAACATTTCGACGCGTTTCCTTACACCTCTTGTCCTGTTCACCTAGCAGCAAATAGGTACCTGGGTGTGAGTCGCATCCTGGGGGACAAGATTGAGGACCCCATTGGGGATAAGACAGACAGTCCTCAATGACGCACTGACTTTCTTGGGTTATCCTGAGTGGCTAACCCTCCGGGGTTAAAAATCCGAACAAAATCTTATCTTATCATGCAAGTGGATCTTGCGAACTGTGCCTCTCTGTCGAGGAGGACGCCTGTTGAGTATCTTTGTTTTATCAGTAGAGATAATCAACCCCAGGTCCTGACACGAGGCTAATACATGGTTAAGAATGTTTTGGGTGCTGGAGAGTCCGGTGGTGTGAATCATTATATCATCAGCAAAACTAATCACTACCTCAATTTTGTAAACCTAGATAATCACTACAATTACCTAACCTTAATACCAATATAATCATTGTGTCACCATAGAGTAAGGTCTAGTATAAAACTGCTTGAAATGCCTAGGCATACCTAGGCATATTATTGGCCTTCTTGCAATAACTGTAATATTTGTAATACCTATTTCATAAAATGTATATATAACATAATATGTAAACCCCACTTTGTAATATTATCAGAAATAAAGTTGATTATGATTATTATAATGGGGCTGGCTAGGCATAGCATTAAGTACAGCATTAATTAGAATATTGAATAGGGTGGGACTGAGCACACCTCCTGTGGGATTCCTAATTCAAAATCTTTAGTTACACTTCTATGTCCCTGGAACAACACAGACGACTTTCTATTGGAGAAGTCATCGTCCAACATCCATTCTGGCAAGTTCAAAAGCAGATTTAAGGTCAAGGAAGGTAGTGTATGAGCTATCAGTATGCAGAGTGAGAAAGGTGGTTATGCAATGATGCACACTCCTTCCATGCATGAAACCATGCAACCGGGGAGACAAAAATTGCTTAATTCTGTGCATGATACGATTAAGAATCATCCTTTCGAATGTTTTACACAAGCAGTTGGTAAGAGATATTGGGCGAAATGAGTTATGTTGATTGGGCTTTGAAATGGGAATAATGAGGCTTTTGGTCCAAGATTTAGGAAGCTCCCCAGTTACATAGCTCATGTTGGTGGTGGTAGTGTTGTTGTTGTTGTTGGTGGTGGTAGTGTTGTTGGTGGTGGTGGTGATGGTGGTGGTGGTAGTGCTGTTGTTGTTGTTGGTGGTGGTAGTGTTGTTGTTGTAGGTGTTGGGGGTAGTGATGGTAATATTGTTGTTGTTATTGTTGGTGGTGGTGGTAGTGTTGTTGTTGGTGGTGGTGGTGATGGTGGTGGTAGTGATGGTGGTGGTAGTGATAGTGCCAGTAGAGTAGGAAGATAGTCTTTTGTGTCAGGTGTGCGCTGGTGTCACTGTCAGGCGACAGCTGTTGTCAGGTGAGAGGTGGTAGTCAGGTGAGAGGTGGTAGTCAGGTAAGAGCTGGTGTCAGGTGAGAGCTGGTGTCAGGTGAGAGCTGGTGTCAGGTGAGAGCTGGTGTCATGTGAGAGCTGGTGTCAGGTGAGAGCTGGTGTCATGTGAGAGCTGGTGTCAGGTGAGAGCTGGTGTCAGGTGAGAGCTGGTGTCAGGTGAGAGCTGGTGTCAGTGAGAGCTGGTAGTCAGGTGAGCTGGTGTCAGGTGAGAGCTGGTGTCAGGTGAGAGCTGGTGTCAGGTGAGAGCTGGTGTCAGGTGAGAGCTGGTAGTCAGGTGAGAGCTGGTGTCAGGTGAGAGGTGGTAGTCAGGTGAGAGGTGGTAGTCAGGTAAGAGCTGGTGTCAGGTGAGAGCTGGTGTCAGGTGAGAGCTGGTGTCAGGTGAGAGCTGGTGTCAGGTGAGAGCTGGTGTCAGGTGAGAGCTGGTGTCAGGTGAGAGCTGGTGTCAGGTGAGAGCTGGTAGTCAGGTGAGAGCTGGTGTCAGGTGAGAGCTGGTGTCAGGTGAGAGCTGGTGTCAGGTGAGAGCTGGTGTCAGGTGAGAGCTGGTGTCAGGGGAGAGCTGGTGTCAGGTGAGAGCTGGTGTCAGGTGAGAGCTGGTGTCAGGTGAGTAAGTAAGAAAGTTTATTCAGGTATACACAAATACATTTACATACATTATCATACATAGCAGCATATGTGTAGAGAACCATCCAGGATAACCCAAAAAAGTCAGACAGAGTGACTTATTTCCATTGGGGTCCTTTTTATACCTTAATTTTTACATTGTAGGATATATATGTCATTATATTATAAAGGATACATGTATACTAGGAATAAGGTAAAAAGAGTTATTTACATATACATGTGTGTTAGCTAAAAAAAATAAAAAATCATTCTCCTCCCTTTCTGTCGCTACATTCATTAGGTACCTTTTGGTTCTCTTCTTGAACTGGCTCATGCTGTGACTGGCTTTGACATGTACAGGCAGTCTGTTCCATTCCTTTATTGCTGTACAATAAAAGGTGTTTGAAGCCTGGCCACTGACTGTGGGTACTACAAAGTTGTGCTCTCTCCCCCTAGTACTATGACTGCTCTGGTTCCCAGCCTTGACAAAATTGGCAGCAAGATATTTTGGACACTGTTTGTGAGCAATTTTATAAACTTGATTTAATTTAAGTTGTTTTACTCTGTCTTCAATATTCAGCATATCCAATTGTTGTAATTCATCCTGACCTACATGCTCTCTTGGTCCCAGGTCCAGGATGAATCTTACCATTTTGTTCTGTGTGATTTGCAGCTTATCTTTCAGTTTTTTTTGTCAAGGCAGAGTACCATGAAGAGCAAGCGTAGTCCATATGACATTGTATAAGGGCAAGACATAGGGTCCTGCGAGCCTCAGTAGGTAGACACTATGCTTGTCTGTAGAGGAACTTCAGTCTGGCATTCGCTTTCTTTACTACACTGTTCCCTATCAATTCTCCTGACATGCATGGGTCAAAGGGGATTCCCAGATATTTTACTGAGGAAACTGAAGTGATGGATTCCCCATTACACCGGATATTAAAATTATTTACCCTGCTCAGTTTATATTTCGTGCCAAAGAGTATGGCTTCTGTTTTCCCGAGATGTAACGATAGTTTGTTGTCTACTAACCATTTGCTGCAGGACTCCAGTTCCAGTGTTAATACATTAGCTATATCTTGTGGGTCTTTACCTGACACTAACAAAGCACTGTCATCCGCATACAGTAGGAGTTTGCACTTGACACTGATGGGCATATCATTTACATAACACAGGAATAATAAAGGACCCAGAATACTACCTTGGGGAACTCCACATGCTATCGGCAGTGGTTCTGATTCCGTTTTGTTGATTTTGACAATTTGTTTCCTGTTGCTAAGATAGGACTTAAACCAGTCTGTGGAACCTATGCCGATAGCTTGAAGTTTCTTACATAATATATTGTGGTTGACAGTATCGAAGGCCTTTTGCAAGTCTAAAGTTACCATTCCTATGAGGTTCCCTATAGACATTTCAGTTCTCATGTAATCCATCAGATTAATTAGGGAGGTGTCGGTTGAGTAAGAGCTCCTAAACCCTGATTGGTAACTATGAAGAATGTTGTTGTCACTAAGATATTTAACTACTTGACAGTACACCGCCCACTCTAGAATTTTGGATATTACACAGTATACTAACAGGCCTATAGTTGCTGACATCAGACCTACTATTTTTCTTGAAGATAGGAGTAACTCTGGCCTCCTTGAACCCATCTGGCACTGTATTAGTGGTGATGGACAAATTTATTTTGTGAGCAATGGGGATTGCCAGTTCAGAGGCATCATCTTTTAGGAATTTAGACGGGATGTTATCTGGGCGGTGCTCTTAATTGGGTTTAACCTGCTTAGTTCTTTTTGCACGAAGTCATGAGATACACTTACTAGTTGACAACTGTTTGGAGTTATTCCTTTATTGGTATAGTATGTTTTAAATTTATCAGAGTCTGTGTTAAAGGTATTTGATGCAGCTGGTAGCTTACTTACTAGTGTTGATGCGACAGTTGTGTAGTATGAATTAAAACAATTTACCACTTTAGTTGTTTCGTGGCATACCTCGTTATCGACATTTAGAACTATGTTAGATCTATCTACGGGTTTATGGCTATACCCCAACTGTTTGAGTTGTTGCCAGAGCTTTCTAGGGTTATTCTTGTACTCTTCGATCTTTGAGCAATAGTGTCTTGCCTTTGCGCCTTTTATAAGCCTCTGCACTCTGTTCCTCACCCTTTGGAATTCATTTAGTGCTGCAATATCCTGTCTGTCTGCCTTAAATCTTTTTATCAACTGGTCTCTGAATTTCATATTATCTAATATCTCAGTAGTCATCCAGGGTTCAGTTCTTCGTTTAATCCTAACCTCTTTAACTGGTGCAATATTATCAAGGATGGCAGTGAACATTGTTTTGAATTTTTCCCAGGCATCATTTACGTCCGCGCAACTTGTTATCACTGACCAGTCACAATTGTGTAGCATATTTACCAGTGTTTCTTTACTGTAGTTTCTAGTTGACCTAACTTTTATTGTCTTGTGTAGGCCTATCCGTTCCCTAGTAATTTTCCTGGTACAGTAAATGATGAAATGATCACTAAGACCTGTGGTAATGACCCCTGACTGACTAATGTTCTCAGGGAGGTTACAAAGTATGTGGTCAATTAGGGTGGCTGAGAACTGTGTGATCCGGGTTGGTGTATTAATTAGTTGTGTGTAACTATTTAAATCCAGAATTTGCTTATATCTTTTACATAGCCCGTTATTTTGCTGTTGAAAACAGATGTTGAAGTCTCCTAATATTACTGTCTCGTCATTGTTATCAAGTCCTGACAAGATTCTCGAAAAGTCCTCTAAGAACTGGTCATGGGTGGGAGGGCGATAACTAGTTCCTACTAAGATGGGTTTGGTCTTGGGTAGCAACACTTCAAACCATAGAATCTCCAGTTTATTGTCATTTAAATCAGGTCTTGGATTATAGGCTAAGTCGTTCTTTATGTAGGCACATACCCCACCACCTTTTCTATTCCTATCTAAGCGTTTTATATTGTAACCTTCTATTTTGACCTCGTCGTCAGTCACCATATCATCCAACCAGGATTCCGAGATGGATATAACTGCCGCTCTAGTTCTGTTAGCTAGAATCCTAATCTCTGCCAATTTTGGAAGAAGTGATCTTGCGTTGACATGAATAAAGTGAAGGCCTGTTTTCCTAAGACAATCATAATCATCAATAAATGGCAAGGGGTCATTAGCATAAAAAAAGGAAAATGAATGTCATCATTGCTAAAGGGTAACTGTGTCAAAGTGCATTTGTTACAAACAAAATGAAATCTGGCACCATTGCTATAATTGAACACACATCCATTATGCACCCACCCCATACATCTCTTACATATGGTATGTTTACTGTTCTTCTTTCGTACCTTAGTACAGTGTATACAAATGTCTGGTGGTGTCTGAGATAATAATGGTTCTATTGTCTGTGCATTACATATAGTGTTGTTATCATTACTAGCAACTAGACCGTGATTATCACCATGACTTATCTGTCTGTTTTGCACCTGTACCATAGATTGAGGTCCTGGATTAGTATGAATATCGCCACTTAATAGAGCCACTATAAAAGCTGTGCGCCACTGTTTTGTTTTGGAGATGTGGGGTTGCCAAACCTTGCGGCGATAGTGGCACTTACGTTTCTGGTATAATGGCCACTGTTGGGCTTTCACTTTCCAGGGAGCTATCACCTCATTCACCTTTTCCAGAGAGCTGGTGTCAGGTGAGAGCTGGTAGTCAGGTGAGAGCTGGTAGTCAGGTGAGAGCTGGTAGTCAGGTGAGAGCTGGTAGTCAGGTGAGAGCTGTGTGTGTGTGTCTGAGAGCGTCAGTTGAACATTGGTGGTAGTGTTTTCTGCGTCAGGAAAGAGGCTTGCTGACACTGTCTTACTTGCTGACCTGCTCTGTGGGTCAGCAACTGCTGGCGTGTCCACGATGGGTATCCATCCCATTACTTAAAAAACCAGCATCACATGATGGCACTTCTATACGTGTAGACTGGCACTGGTAGTATTACCATCATAGACACTCCACCGTGTTTTCCTTGATGGAGGGAGCCACCTCTGTTTACATTATTTTTTTATTAGGTAGGTAGGTAAGGTTCGTCAGGAAACAGGACAAGTGTTTCCTGACGCGGGTCTTAGATGATGACCCGCCGCTGGAGCTTTTAGTCATTTGACCGAGGCCTTCCGCTGGCTTACCGGTCCACCCCTTTAAAATCATGCATATTATATGTTTTTTTATTATTAATAACTACTCCCTAAATACAATAGCTCTAACTAAAATTACAATATTATCTTCAAATTATATAAGATGACTTTTGCAAGAATACAATGTATGTATATATATATATATATATATATATATATATATATATATATATATATATATATATATATATATATATATATATATAATAGCAGAACAACCACTGTGGAAAAATAGAGAATTCCAAGCGCTTTCGTGATTTCTCACATTATAAACAGTTTCTTTATAATACGAGAAATCACAAAAACGCTTGGAATTTCACTGTTCTTTCACAGTGGCTGTTCTTCATATTGTGATATCACCAGTTTACTGTGTTGTATACCAATTATCGACGGAGGTAGAAATACAGCTTGAGGGCTTTCGGTTTCTGAAGAGTGTTGGTCAGAAGCTGCAGTGTAAGGTCAGGTAAATGGGTTGAAGTGGACTAGACAAGTTTGCTCAAGGAACCATGTCCAAGTTATCTTATTTCTCTGTAGAAGGTTTTTTTTTTCTTTTAACCACATCGACCGTCTGCCACAAAGGATGGGTAACAAAAAGAGGGAAATTTATTCACTATCATTGAGTCAATATCTGTCCTGACGTAATGCAAATGACCCTTCAGACTACACGTACACTTCCTCCAAGTTTCAAAACTTGCGCGAACGCCACCACGTGTGTGTGTATGTACTCGCCTAATTGTGGTTGTAGGGGTCGATTCACAGCTCCTGGCGCCGCCTTTTCACTGGTCGCTACTAGGTCCACTCTCTTCCTGCTCCATAAGCATTATCATACCTCTTCTTAAAGCTATGTATGGTTCCTACCTCCACTACATCACTTTCTAGACTATTCCACTTCCTGACAACTCTATGACTGAAGAAATACTTCCTAATATCCCTCTTGCTCGTCTGAGTCTTCATCTTCCAATTGTGACCCCTTGTTGCTGTGTCGCATCTCTGAAACAACCTGTCCCTATCCACCCTGTCTCTCCACTTGTAACTCTAATACGCATTCGAAGCTCAGAACCACGTGATCACTAGCACCGAGGGGCCTTTTATATGTATTGTCCTCACTATCTGCACTACTCAAGGTGAATACTAGGTTCAGTCTTGCTGGTTCGTTCTCTCCTCTCTGATAGTGTCCATAACGTGTTGATGTATGAGGTTTTCCAGTACCACCTCTGTCACCTTAGCCCTCCACGTTTCTGGGCCCTCACATGGCTCCAGGTTTTCCCAGTCAATTTCTTTGTGATTGAAGTCACCCACAACCAGTAGCTTTGCCCTGCCCACGTGGGCCCTTCTGGCCACTCCAGTCAGTGTGTCAACCACTGCTCTGTTACTCTCATCATATTGTTGTCTCAGCCTCCTGCTATTCTGTGGTGGGTTATACATAACTGCAATCAGCACCTTGGGACCTCCAGTCTGAAGTGTTCCTATAATGTAGTCCCTTCCTTCTCTGTCTCCTCTCTCCAACTCCTCAAAATCCCATTGGTTTTTGATGAGCAGTGCTACTCCTCCACCCCCTCTGTTGACTCTGTCTTTCCTCAGGATCTGATGTCCTATTGGAAAGATGGCGTCTGTTATCATTCCTGTGAGCTTGGCTTTTGTAAGAGCTATGATGTCTGGTGATGCCTCTGTGATTCTTTTGTGCTATTCATTCCACTTATTCTTTATTCCATCAGCATTGGTGTACCATACCTTCCTTTTCCTCTCCAACACTATATTCTGGAGGGTTTGTTGGGGCTGGAAAAGTGAGGGACCTGGCAGGGTGCTATAGGATTCTACTGCATAGTGTGGGGTGGGGGCTGTGGGTGTGGAGTGTGGTTTGTATTGTTATAGTATGTTTGGCTGCGGAGTGCTGAGGGTGGTTCTGTGGGTGTTTGTTGCTCCGCTCATCTCTGGTTGTCCTCTACTGACTAGCCTTGTCTCTCTCTCTTGCTCCTTTTGTCTATGTCTCTCTCAGCTGCTGTCGTTCTGTTCTCGTTCTGTCACGGTCTAGGAACACCCTCCGGTATATCATTGATTCCTTTAGCTGTGGTTTCTCCTGCAGGATCCTGTTCTGCACCGTTTCTGTCTTGAATACCCCCCCTATTCTCTGAAAATTTATTAGCTCAGTCATGTCCTCCTCTCCTGTTTGATGTGTGTGTGTGTTGTACTCACCTAATTGTGGTGGCAGGGGTCGAGACTTAGCTCCTGGCCCCGCATCTTCACTGACCGCTACTGGGTCCCTTCTCTCCCTGCTCCATGAGCTTTATATGAATGTATGTGTGTGTACGTTATTTGGAATTTGTTGTCTAAGATAGTTGATACATTTGTTGTCTAAGACAGTTGATACATTTGTTGTATAAGATAGTTGATACATTTGTTGTATAAGACAGTTGATACATTTGTTGTATAAGACAGTTGATATATTTGTTGTATAAGATAGTTGATACATTTGTTGTCTAAGATAGTTGATATATTTGTGCTGTGATATAAGCAGTGATAAGAGAGTCGGAATACCTGAGTATGATAACACCATTGATAGCCAGGATGCTGATAACTTACTGGCAGTGGATTATCATGGTAAATAATTATTACATTCATGAATTATCCAGCACATCACCTGGTACTAGAGAATGTTCCTCACTGATACCATCCAACACATCACCTGGTACTAGAGAATGTTCTTCACTGATACCATCCAACACATCACACATACACACATCACCTGGTACTAGAGAATGTTCCTCACTGATACCATCCAACACATCACCTGGTACTAGAGAATGTTCTTCACTGATACCATCCAACACATCACACATACACACATCACCTGGTACTAGAGAATGTTCTTCACTGATACCATCCAACACATCACACATACACACATCACCTGGTACTAGAGAATGTTCCTCACTGATACCATCCAACACATCACCTGGTACTAGAGAATGTTCTTCACTGATACCATCCAACACATCACACATACACACATCACCTGGTACTAGAGAATGTTCTTCACTGATACCATCCAACACATCACACATACACACATCACCTGGTACCAGGTGATGTGTGTATGTATGTATATATCCAGTTCATTTTAAAATCACTCACATATTACTCTCGTTAAAACGCATCATTCCAAGCTACTACAAGGGGAGGTACACTATATATATGTCGTGCCGAATAGATAAAATTGGTCAATTAGCAAGAACTCATTTAAAATTAAGTCCTTTCTAAAAATTTCTCTTATACGTTTAAAGATATATTTTTTTCATTTATGTTAATGTAAAAAATAATAATTTTGTACCAAAAGAACCTTAGAAAACTTACAAGTTTTAAAAATCGTGTGTGTTTGTATAGTTACCTAATTGTGGTTGCAGGGGTTGATTCACAGCTCATGGCCCCGTATGTGTGTGTTTGAAGTTCTAAGTCTGGCCAAATAATGTGTTAGGTGTTTTGGAAGCCGGAAAGAGCCTCAGAGAAGACAAACATTGCTCAAGCCAAGGTATCCTGCCAGCCGAGGCTGTTCCATAGTAACAATGGTGTGAGAAGACTCCCTGGAGAGAGTAATCCTCTCAGTATTCTCGTCTTAATCTCCCTTTCCCCTTTCCTTTACCCCCCCCCCTCACATCCTGCCATCCTCTACTTTGCTTATTATCCCCTCCCCCTCCCTTCCCCTTCCTCTCCTACCATTTCAAGTCATCAGCATTCTCTCCATTATTCTTTACATCTGGGCAACATGTTTATGTGTGAGAAAACTTTAGACCTGTTGCAGGTGTTCATGTGCCAGGCTAATTAAAAGTATACACTTGTTAAATTCGGAAGGAGCAGGTGCTGTGTGTGTGTGTAGTCACCTACTCACCTAATTGTGGTTGCAGGGGTCGAGTCATAGCTCCTGGCCCCGCCTCTTCAATGGTCGCTACTAGGTCCACTCCCTGCTCCATGAGCTTTATCATACCTCTTGTTAAAGCAATGTATGGATCCTGCCTCCACTACATCACTTTCCAGGCTGTTCCACTTTCTGACAACTCTACGACTGAAGAAATACTTCCTAACATCCCTGTGACTTATGTGAGTCTTCAACTTCCAATTGTGACCCCATGTTTCTGTGTCCCATCTCTGGAACATCCTGTCTTTGTCCACCTTGACAATTCCTTTCAGTATTTTATGTCGTTATCATGTCCCCCCCTATCCCTCCTGTTCTCCAGTGTCGTCAGGTCGATTTCCCCTAACCTCTCCTCGTAGGACGCACCCCTTAGCTCCGGGACTAGTCTTGTTGCAAATCTTTGCACTTTCTCTAATATTTTGACGTGATTGACCAGGTGTGGGTTCCAAACTGGTGCTGCATACTCCAATATGAGCCTGACGTACAGAGTGTACAGAGTCTTGAACAATTCCTTACTGAGGTGTCGAAATGCTGTTCTTAGGTTTGCCAGGCGCCCATATGCTGCAGTAGTCATCTGGTTGATGTGCGCCTCAGATGTGGTCGGTATTATACTCACCCCAAGATCCTTTTCCTTGAGTGAGGTTTGCAGTATATGGCCCCCCTAGCCTGTACTCTGCGGTCTTCTTTGCCCTTCCCCAATCTTCATGACTTTGCACTTGGTGGGGTTAAAATCCAGGAGCCAGTTGTTGGACCATGCTTGCAGCCTGTCCAGGTCCCTTTGTAGTCCTGTCTGATCCTCATCCGATTGAATTCTCCTCATTCACTTCACATCGTCTGCAAACAGGGACACTGAATCTGCCCCTCCTGTCATGTCATTCACATATATCAGAAACAGCACCGGTCCTAGGACTGACCCCTGTGGAACTCCGTTCGTCACAGGAGCCCACTCTGACACCTCGTCACCTACCATGGCTGTTGCCTTCCTGTCAGGTATTCTCTGATCCATTGCAGTGCCTTCCCTGTTATACCTGCCTGAT
The DNA here is from genome assembly GCA_009830355.1 of Cherax destructor. Taxonomy (NCBI): domain Eukaryota; kingdom Metazoa; phylum Arthropoda; class Malacostraca; order Decapoda; family Parastacidae; genus Cherax; species Cherax destructor. Next base: position 76,144 of record WNWK01004737.1, read on the forward strand.
CCTCTAGCTTTTGCATTAATCTCTTGTGTGAAACTGTGTCGAAAGCCTTCTTACAGTTCAAGAAAACGCAGTCATTATGTACTGGAGTGCGATAAAATTAATGAATTTAGAGACAACTCACTCAGAAATGTTCAAGAAATGGCAAAGTATTTTATCCACAGTGGTATATTACAAACCATTCTGGAAAAATACCCTGACTTTGCTCACTGTAAATAAAGAATTACCACGTGTGTGTGTGTGTGTGTGTGTGTGTGTGTGTGCTGTTTGTGTGTGCTTGCGTGTTAGTATATGTTTGAATGTTCGTGTGCGTGTGTGTGTCTGTGTCTGTGCGTGTGCCCTCGTGTGTGTGTGTGTGCGCGCGCGCTCGTGTGGATGTATGACCTACTTAATATCTGTACTTATAACTCATTACAATTGTGACCGGGTGTGGACGTGTCAGTGGCTCATTACTTTGTAATTTTCTCATGATTGTAACCATGTATAGGAGTGTAGATGGTTCATTACCTTTGTAACTTGTCATGATTGTGACCAGATCTACCTGGAGCTCATTACCTTTGTAACTAGTTCAGCTATCATAACTTTGGGGTCCAGTCCTTGGACCCATCACCATCACCACCATCACTACCACCATCACCGCCACCATCACCACCACCATCACCACCATCACCACCATCACCACCACCACCATCACTACCACCATCACTAGCACCACCACCATCACTATCACCATCACCGCCATCACCACCACCACCATCACTACCACCATCACCGCCATCACTACCACCACCATCACTACCACCATCATCGCCACCATCATCACCACCATCACTATCACCATCACCACCACCATCACTATCACCATCACCACCACCATCCCCATCACCACCACCACCACCATCACCACCATCACTACCACCATCACCGCCATCACCACCACCACCATCACTACCACCATCATCGCCACCATTATCACCACCATCACTATCACCATCACCACCACCATCACTATCACCATCACCACCACCATCACCACCACCACCACCATCACCACCATCACTACCACTATCACCACTACCATCACCCCCATTACCACTACCATCACCACCATCACCACCACCATCACTACCACCATCACCACAACCATCACTACCACCATCACCGCCACCACCATCACCACCACCACCATCACTACCACCATCATCGCCACCATCATCACCACCATCACTATCACCATCACCACCACCATCACTATCACCATCACCACCACCATCACCATCACCACCACCACCACCATCACCACCATCACTACCACCATCACCGCCATCACCACCACCACCATCACTACCACCATCATCGCCACCATTATCACCACCATCACTATCACCATCACCACCACCATCACTATCACCATCACCACCACCATCACCACCACCATCACCACCATCACTACCACTATCACCACTACCATCACCCCCATTACCACTACCATCACCACCATCACCACCACCATCACTACCACCATCACCACAACCATCACTACCACCATCACCGCCACCACCATCACCACCACCACCATCACTACCACCATCACTACCACCATCACCACCATCACCATCACCATCACTACCACCATCACTACCACCATCACCGACACCACCATCACCACCACCAACATCACTACCACCATCACCGCCACCATCACCACCATAACCACCACCATCACTACCACCACCACCACCATCACTACCACCATCACCGACACCACCATCACCACCACCAACATCACTACCACCATCACCACCATCACTACCACCATCACCACCATCACTCACCATCACCACCACCACCATCACTACCACCATCACCACCATCACTACCACCATCACCGCCACCACCATCACCACCACCAAAAATCACTAGCACCACCACCACCACTACCACCATCACCGCCACCAACACCGACACCACCATCACCACCACCATAACCATCACTACCACCATCACCACCACCATCACTACCACCATCACCGCCACCACCATCACTACCACCATCACCGCCACCATCATCACTACCACCATAACCACCACCACTACCACCATCACCACCACCATCACCACCACCACCATAACCACTACCACCATCACCACCACCATCACCACCACCACCATAACCACCACCACCACCACTTCCACCATAACCACCACCACCACCACTACCACCATCACCACCACCATCACCACTACCACCATAACCACCACCACCACCACTACCACCATAACCACCACCACCACCACCATCACCACCACCACCACCACCATAACCACTACCACCACCACTACCACCATCACCGCCACCACCACCACCATAACCCTACAAGCATAAAGCAGTTAGTAATGTGGTGAGTGACCTTCCTGTATGAGGGAAGGGAGAACTCTGATTGTAACTTCCTGGCTGCTTGACTCACTCATGTCTGATGCACCAGATGACTTATGTCTCTTATGTCTTCTGCTGCCTCACCTTGTCACACCTACAGTCTGCCAGCCTCGGCTGTGTGACCTTATCACACTTCCAGCCTTGTCTGTGACCTTGTCACACTTCTCTACGGGTGCCATCCAGTGACCTTGTCACACTTCTCTACGAGTGCCATCCAGTGACCTTGTCACACAACTTGGCTAACACCTTAATGGTATCATCCTCTTAACATTTTGGCAAATAAAATTGAAATTTTATACTCTTTATAAGAGTCAATCCTCGTTATGACCAGCAGGTGACACCATAGTGCCAGTCAACATAATAAATGACTCGTTTACTTAATTCATATTCTGTAATATAAATCATTAATGAAGTAATGTGCACCCACACCATCGTATGTCCTGGGATCACGGTACAACACCTAGCTCTGCTGGGTTCGTGATTTTTGTAGGATTGTATGCCCCCGTGGGTTAGAACGTCGTGGAATTTTCGCTCACCATGAGGCGGGCTAAAACAACACGGGTTCGATCCCTGAGCTAGTCGCAGTGTTATTGATTAAATACCACACGTTTGTGGTTACAATACGATATATACATATACCTTTGGTATACCTTTGAAGAGTATCGAGAGTTTCTCTACTCTTTGAGCCCGGCCATGGGCCAGGCTCGTCTGGTGCTTGCCTGGTCAACCAGGCTGTTGCTGCTGGAAGCCCGCTGCTACATATATATATATATATATATATATATTTAGTACCTTTGTAAATATTGTGCATAATGTTTTGGTAAAAGAATGTATGTATTTATGTATATATATATATATATATATATATATATATATATATATATATATATATATATATATATATATATATATATATATATATATATATATATATATATGTATATATATATGTATATATATATATATATATATATATATATCAAATATATTTATTTACAAAGGTACAAGGATTTCAACACAAGCCATCTAATAGTGATAAACAGTGAACACAAAATATCACAAAGAACCAGAGGTCATAATGGAATATACACCAGCTGGCGGCCTGGGGGTGTCTGGTTGACTGGGATGATTACCACGAACGAGGTAATTAAATGAACAACCTCCCCCTCCGCCCCCTTTCTCTGTGGTATCTGAGAATGACACAGCACACCTACTGGCCACCAGACGATCTAGAGCTGCACAGTGCCACTAGATGGCTCTCACTTCTTGTTTACAGCTGCCAAATATTGACTACAGATTTCTGGTTGGTCTTGTGCGTGCCAAACACATAACACTGGACATGCAACACTAGCTGAAGTGTGAAAAAAAAGAGGATATGTTGAAGAGCGAGCTTTTATTGTGACTTTTGCTCTATGTAGAGCTTTATCCAGTTATGACTTGATAAAGCTCTACACAGCTAAACTTTGTCCCAACAGAAGCCTTTTTTTTTACACAAATCAATTTTACAGCCTAAGAACTGTTATCCTTCAAGAGCTAGTTTCAAAGTCCAGCCGTATCTAAGGTATTCTACCACCACTCAGGTACCTACTTACTGTTACGTGAACAGGGGCAGCAGGTGTCAGAACACATGCCCAAACGTTTCCGCTCATGCCTGGGATCGAACCCCGGTCACTCAATTTTGTGATTTTGTTCTGCAGCTTGAGTCTTCTTATTCACACTGGTCGACAAGTATCCCTCACTGGCAGCTTGAGTCTTGTTATTCACACTGGTCGACAAGTATCCCTCACTGGCAGCATAAACATCCGATTGAAAATAAATGCAGAAAAAATACTATTTGATTTTATAAACTGAGATGTGGCGAGTCTTAAGTTGACTCGGATGAAAATTTTAAAGAGGTTATCGGTACTATGTTGACACAAGAAGTAGGTCGCGACCCACAACAGCAGTCAGTTAACATCCTGATACCTATTTACTGCTACCTAGATAAATAGGAGCAGCAGGTTGTAAGGAGACATGCGCTGCCCGAGGATCAAACCAGGGACTTCTCTATTGCTTGTCTGCTCTTGTTACCACTGGTCGGATATATCTGGCATATGCTGTGCTGTACACCTGAGGATATATCTGGCATATGCTGTGCTGTACACCTGAGGATATATCTGCATATGTGTGCTGTCACTGAGGATATATTGGCATATGCTGTGGTACACCCGGGGATCTCTGGCATATGCTGTGATAGGGAATGACGCATTAGTGGTGAGCAGCCTAGTGGAATGAGGACCACGTTCAGTCATCTGGGATAGGGAGTGGGGAAGGGTGGGATAGGGAGTGGGAAGGGTGGATAGAGGGGGAAGATGGGGATGGAGTGGGAAGGGAGGATGGGAGGTGGAAGGAAGGTGGAAGAGGAAGAAATGGGATGAAGGAAGATGGGTGGAAGAGTAAAGAGGAAATGACAGCACTGGTGGCCAGAAAGATTGTTGAGTAACTTTACATTTAGCCGGGTGATATCGATCACTCTCTCTCTCTCTCTCTCTCTCTCTCTCTCTCTCTCTCTCTCTCTCTCTCTCTCTCTCTCTCTCTCTCTCTCTCTCTCTCTCTCTCTCTCTCTCTCTCTCCCTCTTTCTCTTTATCTCTCTCTCTCTCTCTCTCTCTCTCTCTCTCTCTCTCTCTCTCTCTCTTTCTCTTCTCTCTCTCTCTCTCTCTCTCTCTTCTCCCTCTTTCTTCTCTCTCTCTCCTCTCTTCTCTTTTCTCTCTCTCTTCCTCCTCTCCTCCTCTTCTCTCCTTCTCATCTCTCTCTCTCTCCTTCTCTCTCACTCTTCTCTCTCTCTCTCTCTCTCTCTCTAATCTCTATCATCTTTCCCAAAAGTTAAGGTGCCCAAAGATAATAAAATGTTTTGGTTCTTTTAAAGCTTCACCTCGACTCCTTCACCCCCAGGAGGATGTACTCATCATATACACCGTCGGTCTCCCACCCAGGTAGGGTGACCCGAAAGAATTCCTCTCCCCGTCACTCACTCCATCACTGTCTTGCCAGAGGGGCGCCGATACTGCAATTTTGATGCCCTTCCAAACTGCAACATCCCCACCCCTCCTTCAGAGTGCAGATACCCCTCCTTCAAAGTACAGACACCCCTCCTTCAGAGTGCAGACACCCCTCCTTCAGAGTGCAGACACCCCTCCTTCAGAGTCCAGACATCCCTCCTTCAGAGTGCAGACACCCCTCCTTCAGAGTGCAGACACCCCTCCTTCAGAGTACAGACACCCTCCTTCAGAGTGCAGACACCCCTCCTTCAGAGTGCAGACACCCTCCTTCAGAGTGCAGACACCTCTCCTTCAGAGTGCAGATACCCCTCCTTCAGAGTGCAGATACCCCTCCTTCAGAGTGCAGACACCCCTCCTTCAGAGTGCAGACACCCCTCCTTCAGAGTACACACACCCTCCTTCAGAGTGCAGACACCCCTCCTTCAGAGTGCAGATACCCCTCCTTCAGAGTGCAGACACCCCTCCTTCAGAGTGCAGACACCCCTCCTTCAGAGTGCAGACACCCCTCCTTCAGAGTGCAGACACCCTCCTTCAGAGTGCAGACACCCCTCCTTCAGAGTGCAGACACCCTCCTTCAGAGTGCAGACACCCTTCCTTCAGAGTGCAGACACCCCTCCTTCAGAGTGCAGATACCCTCCTTCAGAGTGCAGATACCCCTCCTTCAGAGTGCAGACACCCCTCCTTCAGAGTGCAGACACCCTCCTTCAGAGTGCAGACACCCCTCCTTCAGAGTGCAGACACCCCTCCTTCAGAGTACACACCCCTCCTTCAGAGTACACACACCCTCCTTCAGAGTACACACACCCCTCCTTCAGGTGCAGACACCCTCTTCAGAGTGCAGACACCCCTCCTTCAGAGTGCAGACACCCCTCCTTCAGAGTGCAGATACCCCTCCTTCAGAGTGCAGACACCCCTCCTTCAGAGTGCAGACACCTCTTCAGGTGCAGACACCTCCTTCAGGTGCGAACCCTCCTTCAGAGTCAGACACCCCTCCTTCAGAGTGCAGACACCCCCCTTCAGAGTGCAGACACCTCTTCAGAGTGCAGACACCTCCTTCAGAGTACACACACCCATCTTCAGAGTGCAGTCAACCCTCTTCAGAGTGCAGACACCTTCTTCAAGTGCAGACACCCTTCCTAGAGTACATGCATGTTCTTATCTTCTGTGATAAATTAATAAAAATATAACAATCTTGACACATCGAAATATTTTCCCAGTTAAAGCTTCATTCAACAATGTGTCGTTTTACTAGTGTCAGTAGCACGCTACTTAGGGTCAGCACCAGGTGTGCACGGGTAAACTCAGTAATACTAACACCAGGTGTCACGGGTAAACTCAGTAATACTAACACCAGGTTTTCACGGGTAAACTCAGTAATACTAACACCAGGTTGTCTACAGGGTAAACTCAGTAATACTAACACAGGTGTCACGGGTAAACTCCCTCATCAGCAGCGTGTAGAGCCCACAGGGTGAGTCTCTCATAATAATAGCAAGCATGCCAGAGTATGTCTCCACAGTATTACCTCAAGAGATAAATCTGACACCGCTATGTACGTCCCTGAGTACCTGCCAACACTCGTTATATGTTTGTGCTGGCTCGCCACAGTTACCCGAGCGCTTGAGGACAAGTACTCAGGTACTCGCTACTACTGACGGAGGTGCTGCAGTACTCAAACACCTCTTACACAGCTGAAAGGACCGTGGTTTTACCTGGGTTGTTATTATATTCAGTGGAAAGCACTGTGGTAGGTAGTCATGCTTGATTATGGGAGGGGATCCCTCAAGGAAGGTTCCTTGACGCCACTGAAGGACTCTTGATGCAAGGAGCCGGACCTGCCTTCCCAGTCCATAGATCCAATCTGATTGCCTCCCATTTCCCCAGGCGCCGTATGACCCAATGGCTTTAGTGTTTTTAAATATGATATGATAATAGGAGGAAGGGAAGGGTTCCTCTAATTCTTTGGGTCAAATTCCTTCACCATCATAATGGCCGCCTCGCTACGTTCTCAGACAGGACTCCTGCTGGACGGTCTTATCAGTGACGCTACTGCTGTCTGGTACACACTTCAACTTACTGAGTTCTCGTAGTGTACTTCACTACGGCAATTTGTAGCATCTACCGTGGTTCCCATCTTTGTGCAGAGTCGACAACACTTACCAAACTAATAAATAAATAAAAATTCTATGGTAACAAACTTAATTAATGAAACAAAAGATATAAAAAAGACCTTGAAAATGTTATGTATCGGATTATAGAAAATTACTAAAACAAAAGAAATACTAGAACGTAATAGATATCCCATCCCAGTCACTGGAACGGAATATAATCTAAATAGTTTCTTCTCGATTCTAGGATCAAACCTAGCTAAAATGATCTCAAACTCCTAACCCAGGTTAGACATTTTCTTGGAGATAATTACCCAGATTCCCTATTATTGAGTTTTTCCTCAGTATTTTTTTTTTATTTCAACAATTCTGAGATTTATAAATATTTCAGTAAATGTCAACTTTACACATACCCGGACAAAACTTATAAGAGAAAGAAATAAAGTTAATATACATACCGTCACACAGAGCTCAGCAAGTACTGTCACCAACTACTGCGGTGTTTTAACAAATCTATACAAACCAAAACGTTTCCAAACATGCTTAAAACTAGCTAGGGGTTTTACCTATCTATAATGCTGGAGACATCTGAACTCAGGTCTCAGATGCACAACTGAACTCAGTACTTAAATATACATCTGAAGTTAGTACCTAAAAACACATCTAAACTCAGTACCTGGAATCACATCTGAACTTGAACTTAGTACCTAGAGGCCAATTTCTAACTTCCCAATACTATATAAAACATTTGAAAAAAATAATGCTCAATATTCGTAACTCTTGTCATTCGGGTTTCAGACCAAAGAAAAGTATACATAAAGCAACACCATTTTTTTTACTCAGTCTACAAAACCCTAGAAAACAATGAACATCCAATAAGCCACTTTATTAATCTAAGAAAATCATTTGATACATTAGACCACAACATTCAACTCTTTAATCTAGGACATTATGGAATAAGAGGCCAAGCACACTCCTACATAAGTCCTACTACCTCACTGACACATTCCAGCGTGTGACTGTAAATGACGCACTTCATCTACTAAACCCAGCAACGTAGTGAGGTGCCGCAGGGCAGCGTTCTAGGATCACCGGAATTTCTTTACAGTAATGACTTTCCAAGTGCGTATCACCAACTCAAATCAGTGTTATTTGCTGATGACACTAGCTTCGTGATCTCCAGTCCAGATCCGGTTGACATCAACATAGTTATGGTTGAGCTATACAAAATGTATCGTGGAAGGAGGTGTAAATGTATTAACACTCAATATTGATAAGACTGTACTGATGAATGTGACTTACTCGAATGTATTACTCATACTGTAACTATAGTGTTCCCTCAGTATGATTCCCACGATATTATGTATATCTTTGTTTACGTGTTTTCTTCAGCTTTCCACTTCTTAGTACATTTTTTTTAAACTTTCCTAAGATTGCTCTTGGATGAAATACTTATTTTAGCGGGTTTTTTTTCTGTGTTATTCAGTGTGTGACGATCAGTGTGTGGTTCCCTCAACATATTAAGTTTTAGTATGGATCTTTTAATGCTCTAAACACTGCACTTGACTGCCAGGAAGTTGCTTATCAGATGGATTTGTTAGTATTATTTTAATTAAGATCCTCGGTGCTTTAACTGTCGCTAGTATTTGTGGCTGTGGTACACCAATACTGAGTCTCTCCAACACGGCCCCAAAGTGGCAGCATAATTTTGTCATTTCTTGCCAAGCTTTCTTTTTATCGCCTCAAAAAATGCTCTCAAGTCTTTACAGCTGTAATTGCCATGGTGGGTCGAATCGTCTGGTCCCTTTCATGTGGACAGCAATGCAGTCTGTCGCATCAATTATTGTTGCGTAGACATTAATAACACGTGTGCGCTACCATTTGAGTTCGTGAAATGATATTTTTGTGAAATGACATTCTTTGGGTACATACCCGTGATATACCTACGGGTATGTACCCGTAATACTATGTACTGGTGTTAGGCCGGGCTCGTAGCCCGGCCTAACACCAGGCTTTCTTGTTGATTGATCTCTTAGCTGTTGCTACTAGTGGCTGATCTAGCACAGGGACGAGGTGGTGGTCCAGCTTGCACAATCATTCATTTTTTCTTGATTGTCTGTATCTGCAAGGACCACGCGTGGTGTACCTGAGTGGCGCCGAAAGGTGCACACAGTATCGACCATACGTGGTGTACCTGAGTGGCGCCGAAAGATGAACACAGTATCGACCACACGTGGTATATCTGAGTGGCACCAGACGGTACACACAGTACCGACTACACGTGGTGTACCTGAGTACCTAACATCCATAGTGGGAAAATTTATGGAATCAATAATTGCCGAGACAATTCGTAGCCATCTTGAAAAGCATAAATTGATCAACGAATCTCAGCACGGTTTTACAAAAGGGCGTTCCTGCCTTACGAATTTATTAACTTTTTTTTCATTAAGGTATTTGAGGAGGTAGATCATGGTAATCAATATGATATTTTGTATATGGATTTCAGTAAGGCTTTTGACAGAGTCCCACATTAGAGACTATTGAGGAAAATTAAGGCACACGGAATAGGAGAAGACATTTTTTCCTGGATAGAGGCATGGTTGACAGATAGGCAGCAGAGAGTTTGCACAAATGGGAAGAAATCAGAGTGGGGAAGCGTCACAAGCGGTGTTCCACAAGGGTCAGTGTTGGGCCCCTTGTTGTTCACAATTTATATAAACGACATAGATGAGGGAATAAATAGCGACATAAGCAAGTTTGCTGATGACACCAAAATAGGCCATCCAATTCATTCTAATGAGGACATTAGAGCACTCCAGGATGATTTGAATAGACTGATGCAGTGGTCGGAGAAGTGGCAGATGCAGTTTGATATAGATAAATGACACATAAAGTATTAAATGTTGGACAGGACAATAACCATGCCACATATACTAAACTAAATAATGTAGATCTTAATATTACTGATTGCGAAAAGGATTTAGGAGTTCTGGATAGCAGTAATCTAAAACCAAGACAACAGTGCATAAGTGTTCTCAGTAAAGCGAACAGAATCCTTGGCTTCATATCAAGAAGCATAAATAATAGAAGTCCTCAGGTTGTTCTTCAACTCTATATATCCTTGGTTAGGCCTCATCTAGATTATGTTGCACAGTTCTGGTCACCGTATTACAGAATGAGTATAAATGCTCTGGAAAATGTACAAAGGAGGATGACAAAATTGATCCCATGTATCAGAAATCTTTCCTATGAGGATAGACTGAGGGCCCTGAATCTGCACTCTCTAGAAAGGCATAGAATTAGGGGGATATGATTGAGGTGTATAAATGGAAAACAGGAATAAATAAAGGGATGTAAATAACGTGCTAAAAATATCTAGCCAAGACAGGACTCGCAGCAATGGTTTTAAGTTGGAAAAATTCAGATTCAGGAATGATATAGGAAAGCATTGGTTTGGTAATAGAGTTGTGGATGAGTGGAACAAACTCCCGAGTACCGTCGTAGAAGCTAAAACGTTGTGTACTTTTTAAAATAGGTTAGATAAATACATGAGTGGGTGTGGGTGGGTGTGAGTTGGACCTGACTAGCTTGTGTTGATGGGTCTGAAACTTGCTCCTTCCTTAAGTGGGTGTGACCTGCCCTTACTAGCCTTGGGCCGGATCGTGACTTGGACTTGCCTCGCATGGGCCAGTAGGCCTGCTGCAGTGTTCCTTCTTTCTTATGTTCTTAAGATGATACACACAGTACCGACCACACGTGGTGTACCTGAGTGACTCAAGACGGTACACACAGTACCGACCACACGTGGTGTACCTGAGTGACTCAAGACGGTACACACAGTACCGACCACACGTGGTGTACCTGAGTGACTCAAGACGGTACACACAGTACCGACCACACGTGGTGTACCTGAGTGACTCAAGACGGTACACACAGTACCGACCACACGTGGTGTACCTGAGTGACTCAAGACGGTACACTGCACCCACATCCCTATGATAATTAGAGTGGTGCTCCACGTGCTTGACGTGTTCCCCTACTACAGTATTTATAGTGCGTCTCACCGTGTGTGGGGAGGTGTCTGCTGCATGCCTCCCTTACTGCATGCCTCCCTTACTGCATGCCTCCCTCACTGCATGCCTCCCTTACTGCATGCCTCCCTCACTGCATGCCTCCCTCACTGCATGCCTCCCTTACTGCATGCCTCCTCTTACTGCATGCCTCCCTCACTGCATGCCTCCCTCTACTGCATGCCTCCCTTACTGCATGCCTCCTCACTGCATGCCTCCCTTACTGCATGCCTCCCTTACTGCATGCCTCCCTCACTGCATGCCTCCCTTACTGCATGCCTCCCTTACTGCATGCCTCCCTTACTGCATGCCTCCCTTACTGCATGCCTCCCTTACTGCATGCCTCCCTCACTGCATGCCTCCTTACTGCATGCCTCCTCACTGCATGCCTCCCTTACTGCATGCCTCCTTACTGCATGCCTCCTCACTGCATGCCTCCCTTACTGCATGCCTCCCTTACTGCATGCCTCCCTTACTGCATGCCTCCCTTACTGCATGCCTCCCTACTGCATCTCTAGCATGCCTCCCTTACTGCATGCCTCCTCTTTCCTCCTACTGCATGCCTCCTACTGCATGCCTCCTACTGCATGCCTCCTACTGCATGCCTCCCTTACTGCATGCCTCCCTTACTGCATGCCTCCTACTGCATGCCTTCCTACTGCATGCCTCCTACTGCATGCCTCCCTTACTGCATGCCTCCCTTACTGCATGCCTCCCTTACTGCATGCCTCCCTTACTGCATGCCTCCCTTACTGCATGCCTCCCTCACTGCATGCCTCCCTTACTGCATGCCTCCCTCACTGCATGCCTCCCTTACTGCATGCCTCCCTTACTGCATGCCTCCCTTACTGCATGCCTCCCTTACTGCATGCCTCCCTTACTGCATGCCTCCCTTACTGCATGCCTCCCTTACTGCATGCCTCCCTTACTGCATGCCTCCTTACTGCATGCCTCCCTTACTGCATGCCTCCCTTACTGCATGCCTCCTTACTGCATGCCTCCCTTACTGCATGCCTCCCTTACTGCATGCCTCCCTTACTGCATGCCTCCTCACTGCATGCCTCCCTTACTGCATGCCTCCTCTTACTGCATGCCTCCCTTACTGCATGCCTCCCTTACTGCATGCCTCCCTTACTGCATGCCTCCCTTACTGCATGCCTCCCTTACTGCATGCCTCCCTTACTGCATGCCTCCCTTACTGCATGCCTCCCTTACTGCATGCCTCCCTTACTGCATGCCTCCTTACTGCATGCCTCCCTTACTGCATGCCTCCTTACTGCATGCCTCCCTATCTGCATGCCTCCCTTACTGCATGCCTCCCTTACTGCATGCCTCCTTACTGCATGCCTCCCTTACTGCATGCCTCCTTACTGCATGCTCTCCCTTACTGCATGCCTCCCTACTGCATGCCTCCCTTACTGCATGCTCTCCCCTCACTGCATGCCTCCCTTACTGCATGCCTCCTTACTGCATGCCTCCCTTACTGCATGCCTCCCTCACTGCATGCCTCCTCTGCATGCCTCCCTCTGCATGCCTCCCTACTGCATGCCTCCCTTACTGCATGCCTCCCTTACTGCATGCCTCCCTTACTGCATGCCTCCCTTACTGCATGCCTCCTTACTGCATGCCTCCTTACTGCATGCCTCCTTACTGCATGCCTCCCTTACTGCATGCCTCCCTTACTGCATGCCTCCCTACTGCATGCCTCCTTACTGCATGCCTCCTTACTGCATGCCTCCTTACTGCATGCCTCCTTACTGCATGCCTCCTTACTGCATGCCTCCCTTACTGCATGCCTCCTTACTGCATGCCTCCCTTACTGCATGCCTCCCTTACTGCATGCCTCCCTTACTGCATGCCTCCTTACTGCATGCCTCCTTACTGCATGCCTCCTTACTGCATGCCTCCCTTACTGCATGCCTCCCTTACTGCATGCCTCCTTACTGCATGCCTCCCTTACTGCATGCCTCCCTTACTGCATGCCTCCCTTACTGCATGCCTCCTTACTGCATGCCTCCCTTACTGCATGCCTCCTTACTGCATGCCTCCCTACTGCATGCCTCCCTACTGCATGCCTCCCTTACTGCATGCCTCCCTACTGCATGCCTCCTTACTGCATGCCTCCCTTACTGCATGCCTCCTTACTGCATGCCTCCCTTACTGCTGCCTACTGCATGCCTCCTTACTGCATCCTTACTGCATGTCTCCCTTGCTGCATGCTCCTTACTGTCATGTCTCCCCTACTATGCCTCCCTACTGCATGCTCCTACTGTATGCCTCTTACTGCATGCCTCCTTACTGTATGCATCCCTTACTGCATGTCTCCCTTGCTGCATGCTCTACTGTATTATGTCTCCCTACTATGTCTCCCCTACTGTATGTCTCCCCTACTGTATGTCTAGTACTTACAGTGTACTACCCTACTGCTGATGCATACATGCCATGACTTACAATGACTACCCTCTGCCTGATAACTCACTGACTGTAATGTCTCCCTACTGTATGTCTCCCTACTATGTCTCCCTACTATGTCTCCCACTGTATTCTTCTATTTGGCAATGCATGTCACGGGTACAGCTGGGCTATATACGTAGTTTAATAATTATCTATTTCTACAACTGTACATGGAAAGGTTACAGGCCCAGCCTGACATAAGTAGACTTTTCTAGACTATATAAAGCCTAATGCTATGAATTGATGCTGAGCATTTCGAGCAAACTAGGTCAATTTTGTCCTCAGGATGCGACCCACTAACACCCAGGTACCTATTTTACTGATAGGTGAACACGAACAGCATACGTCTTAAGGAAACACGTCGTAATGTTTCCACCGGTACCGGGGAACGAACCACGGACCTGTGTGTGTGAACTGAGAGCGCTAGCAATCGAGCTACGGGACACAGTGAGACTAAATATGACAGAGTGCGGGTTATGGCGTTTTATTGTGAAGACTTTTCTTACACCTGAGACTTTATCGATTCATCTCGAATTAATAAAAGTTCCTTTTAGACAAAAGGTCTTCAAAATAAAATATCATAACTCTGGCTGTGTGTCTTGTTCACCTGGATACAACTTATCATGGTATTTGCCGTCTACTCGCACGAACTTCCCTCGTTTCTATTCCCAGTATCCAGTTTTGCTGGGGAAAAAAAAGTTCGTGGACCTTTTTGTATAAAACGCTGTTTTGTTGCACCAGCTGCACGGTGAGTAATACATAAAGTGACGAAGGTGTCACGACAAATCTTTCCATTAAAATCTTCCAGTGTTTGGATTTTGTGTCTTTTTCAGAACATAAAGTGTTGCTCGGAAGACAGCATCTCAAGGGTCTCTTGAAGGACTACAGATGCGAGGTGTCAGGGAGGACTCAGCGCTGTTAGGTGCACGACTCAGCGCTGTTAGGTGCACGACTCAGCGCTGTTAGGTGCACCTACATACATTACATGTGAAAATAAACGGAAACAGGTAAGCTGCTATACGTAGTTGTAATCTCTGAGGAACATTCCCTCAGCCAACGTTCATGAAGAGTTCTTCATTCAAGGAACTGAACATAACATTCCCTTCCTCTAATCAATCCTCATTACCTCCCATTCCCTAGGCGCTGTATTACCCGTACTCGAGTTAAGACTTAACTAACCAAGCTGCTACTCCAACTTGGCGAAACTTTGAACTGGAACCCTTCAAGTTAAAGATAGAATAAGAGAGTGCCAAGAATTTAGCTTCGTTGGGGAAAGAGGCGGCTATGGTGGCTGTCAACATTAAATAATGATGGAAGATGAGACGCAGATGTTATGCGATATTTTAAAGCAACAAGTGAGCGGTCACTCACATAATGACTCGCTGCACTTTATTGTATATAGCTTTATGTAGACTTTATACAGTGACATCAATATTTGCTTGTTTAGCGACATCAAGATTATTGTCTTTCTGAGTGACATCGGGATAGTTTACTTGTTAAGTGGGTATTTCAAGGTGTGTTTGTACGTGGCAGTGCTTGAAGACGATGTTTATGAGGGGTGGGGGTTAAATTACACTGCCTAAGTGCCACCCTCACCCCTCCCCACTATACCTGGCGAGGAGTTGCAACAAGGAACCAGGGAGGGGGTGCAACAAGAAACCAGGGAGGGGGTGCAACAAGGAACCAGGGAGGAGGTGCAACAAGGAACCAGGGAGGAGGTGCAATAAGGAACCAAGGAGGGGGTGCAACAAGGAACTAGGGAGAGGGTTCAACAAGGAACCAGGGAGGGGGTGCAGTAAGGAACAAGGGAGAGGGTGCAATAAGGAACCAGGGAGGGGGTGCAACAAGGGGCACCCCCTCCCTACATGGTTTATTTTCAAACTTACAAGCGGTATGTACGACGGTTGCCAGGAGGAAGATGCGGGCGGCGATGGGCGGCACATATGACTGTCTATCGTGGGCGGCATATATGACTGTCTATCGTGGGTGGCACATATAACTACCATGGATGGCACTCATGACCGTCTACCAGGGGTGGCAGGTGTCACACGTGAATGTCTAACAGGGGTGACAGGTGGCACACATGACTGTCTACCAAGGGTGACAGGTGGCACACATGACTGTCTACCAGGGGTGACAGGTGGCACGCATGACTGTCTACCAGGGGTGGCAGGTGTCACACGTGAATGTCTAACAGGGGTGACAAGTGGCACACGACTGTCTACCAGCGGTGACAGGTGGCACACATGACTGTCTACCAGGGGTGGCAGGTGTCACACGTGACTGTCTACCAGGGGTGACAGGTGGCACGCATGACTGTCTACCAGGGGTGGCAGGTGTCACACGTGAATGTCTAACAGGGGTGACAAGTGGCACACGACTGTCTACCAGCGGTGACAGGTGGCACACATGACTGTCTACCAGGGGTGGCAGGTGTCACACGTGAATGTCTAACAGGGGTGACAGGTGGCACACGACTGTCTACCAGGGGTGACAGGTGGCACACATGACTGTCTACCAGCGGTGACAGGTGGGAATACTGTTACGTACATCACTATACAAAACAGTGCCCAGTGATGCACTTAATTTTTCCTTTTTAGTTAGCAAAGAAGTAGTGTTAAAATTGTTAATTATATGTATGTGTGTGTGCGTGTGTGTGTGTGTGTGTGTGTGTGTGTGTGAGAGAGTGCGTGTGTGTATGTGTGTGAGTGCGTGTGTGTATGTGTGTGTGAACTCACCTAGTTGTGGTTGCAGGGGTCGAGCCACAGTGTGTGTGTGTATACTCACCTAATTGTACTCACCTAATTGTGGTTGCAGGGGTCGAGACTTAGCTCCTGTCCCCACCTCTTCACTGATCGCTACTAGGTCCTCTCTCTCCCTGCTCCATGAGCTTTATCATACCTCGTCTTAAAGCTATGTATGGTTTCTGCCTCCACTACATCACTTGCTAGACTATTCCACTTCCTGACAACTCTAAGACTGAAGAAATACTTCCTAACATCCCTTTGACTCGTCTGAGTCTTCAACTTCCAATTGTGACCCCTTGTTTCTGTGTCCCATCTCTGGAACATGTGTGTGTGTGTGTGTGTGTGTACTCACCTAGTTGTGCTCACCTAGTTGTGGTTGCAGGGGTCGATTCATAGCTCCTGGCCCCGCCTCTTCACTGCCCGCTACTAGGTCACTCTCCCTGCGCCATGAGCTTGATCATACCTCTTCTTAAAGCTATGTATGGAGCCTGCCTCCACTACATCACTTCCCAAACTATTCCACTTCCCGACCACTCTGTGACTGAAGAAATAATTCCTAACATCTCTGTGATTCATCTGAGTCTTCAACTTCCAACTGTGTCCCCTTGTTGTTGTGTCCCATCTCTGGAACATTCTGTCTCTGTCCACTTTGTCAATTCCTCTCAGTATCTTATATGTTGTTATCATGTCCCCCTATCTCTCCTGTCCTCCAGTGTCGTCAGATCGATTTCCCTTAACCTCTCCTTATAGGACATACCCCCTTAGCTCCGGGACTAGTCTTGTTGCAAACCTTTGCACTTTCTCGAGCTTCTTCACGTGCTTGGCTAGGTGTGGGTTCCAAACTGGCGCTGCATACTCCAGTATGAGCCTAACGTACACAGTGTACAGGGTCCTGAACGATTCTTTATTAAGATGTCGGAATGCTGTTCTTAGGTTTGCTAGGCGCCCATATGCTGCAGCAGTTATTTGGTTGATGTGCGCCTCAGGAGATGTTCCTGGTGTTATACTCACCCCAAGGTCTTTTTCCTTGATTGAGGTTTGCAGTCTCTGGCCCCCTAGGCTGTACTCCGTCTGCGGTCTTCTTTGCCCTTCCCCAATCTTCATGACTTTGCACTTGGTGGGGTTGAACTCCAACAGGGACACTTCGGAGTCTATTCCTTCCGTCATGTCGTTCACAAATACCAGAAACAGCACAGGTCCTAGGACTGACCCCTGTGGAACCCCGCTCGTCACCGGCGCCCACTCTGACACCTCACCACGTACCATGACTCGCTGCTGTCTTCCTGACAGGTATTCCCTGATCCATTGTAGTGTGTGTGTGTGTGTACTCACCTAATTGTGGTTGCAGGGGTCGAGACTCAGCTCCTGGCCCCGCCTCTTCGCTGTCTGCTACTGGGTCTCTGCTCTCCCTGCTCCATGAGCTTTATCATACCTTGTCTTAAAACTATGTATGGTTCCTGCCTCCACTATATCTTTCTCTAGTCCATTCCACTTCCTGACTACTCTGTGGCTGAAGAAATGTTTCCTGACATCCCTTTGACTCATCTGAGTCTTCAGCTTCCAGTTGTGTCCCCTTGTTTCTGTGTTCCCTCTCTGAAACAACCTGTCACTATCTACCTTGTCAATTCCCCGCAGTATTTTGTATGTCGTTATCATGTCTCCTCTGACCCTTCTTTCCTCCAGTGTTGTTAGTCCTATTTCCCTTTCTTCTTAAGACAGACCCCTGAGTTGTGGAACTAACCTTGTCGCAAACCTTTTCACTTTCTCTAGTTTCCTTACGTGCTTGACCAGGTGTGGGTTCCAGACTGGTGCTGCATATTCTAGTATGGGCCTGACGTATACGGTATACAGTGTCTTGAACGATTCCTTGTTAAGGTAACGGAACGCTAATCTAAGGTTTGCCAGCGGTCTTCTTTGCCCTTCTCCGATCCTCATGACTTTGCATTTGGAGGGATTGAATTCGAGAAGCCAACTGCTAGACCAGATGTCGAGCTTGTCCAGGTCTGTTTGCAGCCCTGCCTGGTCCTCTTCCGATGTGATTCTCCTCATTATTTTCACATCATCCGCGAATAGAGACACTTCTGAGTCTATCCCGTCCGTCATGTCATTTACATATACCAGGAATAACACTGGTCCTAGGACTGACCCCTGCGGTACACCGCTCGTCACAGGCGCCCACTGTGATACCTCACCACGCACCATGACCCGTTGTTGTCTCCCTTTGAGGTATTCCCTGATCCATTTCAGTGCCCTTCCTGTTATACCTGCTTGTTCTTCCAACTTCTTTACTAATCTCATGTGAGGAACTGTGTCGAAGGCCTTCCTGCAGTCCAGGAAAATGCAATCAACCCACCCTTCTCTCTCTTGCCTTACCTCTGTTACTTTATCATAGAACTCTAGGAGGTTTGTTACACAGGATTTGCCTTCCCGGAATCCGTGCTGTCTGTGTGTGTGTGTGTGTGTGTGTGTGTGTGTGTGTGTGTGTGTGTGTGTGTGTGTGCGTGTGTGTGCGCGCGCCAAACAATTCGCAAACGGGCGAACTTTTTACAAATATTATCTGTCAGTCCACAGCAGGATTCGAACCTGCACACTCTATATACCTGGAGTATACCTTGAGAGTGTTTCGGGGGTCAACGCCCCCGCGGCCCGGTCTGTGAACCAGGCTGTTACTGTTGGCCGCACGTAAACTGTCGAACGAACCACAGCCCGACTGGTCAGATACTGATTTTAGGTGCCTGTCCAGTGCATGTTTGAAGACACCCAGGGGTCTATTGGTAATCCCCCTTATGTATGCTGGGAGGCAGTTGAACAGTTTTGGGCCCCTCACACTTATTGTGTTGTCTCTTATCGTGCTAGTGGCACGCCTGCTTTTCATTGGGGGGATGTTGCATCGTCTGCCAAGTCTTTTGCTTGCAAAGGGAGTGATTTTCGTGTGCAAGTCTGGTACTAATCCCTCTAGGATTTTCCAAGGGTATATAATCATGTTGACTCCCTGTTGACTGAACTCACTCCCTGTTGACTGAACCAAGATGCCGTCCATAGAGCAACTTGACCAGCAGCTTAAGGAAGAATTGAGGGTAGCGAAGCTTGAGATACGGCGATTGAGGAAGGAAAACAAGAGGATTCGTAGTAGTCCTCCTGTTGTGAGTCCTCAGGTAAAGAAGGGAACCTGGGCAGTGACCGGGCAGCATGGAACGAAGTTGAAGATCAAGAAGACGAATGGAGAGGTAGAAACGATGAAGAAGAAAGAGACTGCTGTGGAAACTGTTGTGGAAACATCGAACACCTTCTCCGTGCTACCCAATGAATGTGAGTCGACTACTGGGAACGTCACGACGAACGACACCAAGGAAGGTAAAAACATTGTTGTTGTTGGGGATAGCCAGGTTAGGTATATGGATAGGGCCTTCTGCTTGAAGGATAGGAGTAGGAGACAGAGGGTTTGCTTTCCTGGGACTGGGATGGAGGATATTGTTAGCCGGCTTGACAACATCATGAACGGTAATGGCATCAATCCTATTATCTGCCTCAGTGTTGGAGGCAATGATGTAGGCAAGCGTAGAAGTGACGATTTAGTTAGAAGGTACAGGACAGCAATTGACATATTTAGGAAGAAGGGGGGGCGCCCTGTTATATGTGGCATTTTGCCAAGAAGGGGCGTTGGAAATGAATGGTTGTCCAGAGCAATTGGTATTAATTGTTGGCTGGACAAACACTGTAAGGACAATGCAGTCCCATTCATTGACAACTGGGACCACTTCTATGGCCGAAATGACATGCATGCCAGGGGAGGTGTGGGTTTTCTTGCTAGCTCAGTTGAGGGTGTTGTTAGGACTTTAAACTAGGATTAGTTAGAGGTATGGGTTTAGAAATGGAAAATAATGAGTGTCGAAATATGGATTTAGGCTTTGATATCATAAATCTTAACAATAAAAAGGACAGTAATAGGTTTAGTGGATAAACAGAAAGGAGCAGGAAGGGTAAAGAGAAAGGAGGGTCTTTAAACATATATTATACAAATAGTAGTAGTGCTAGGAATAAGATGGACGAATATCAAAATGGTATACAATACCGACAGGTTGGTAGGTAAGACACATAGGCAATGGAAAAGTAAACACATAAGCAGTATAATGTGATCCTTTATTGACAACGTTTCGCCCACGCAGTGGTCTTTATCGAGTCACAAACAGATCTACCTGGATAAAAGATACATGAGTATTTATAGGATTTAGTCAGGTGGAGAATGCTGGGTCAGGTGGAGAATGCTGGGTCAGGTGGAGAATGCTGCATGTGACAGTCTTCAAAGTAGGGTGATTCTCCGCCTGACCCAACATTCTCCGCCTGACCCAACATTCTCCGCCTGACTAAATCCTATAAATACTCATTTATCTTTTATCCAGGTACATCTGTTTGACTCGATAAAGCCCACTGCGTGGGCGAAACGTTGTCAAGAAAGGATCACATTATTCTGCTTATGTTTATTTTTCCATTGTGTCGGTATTTTATACCATTTATTTCCATACATAGGCAACTTTATTTCGAAACGTTTCGCCTACACAGTAGGCTTCTTCAGTCGAGTACAGAAAGTAGGCAGGAGCAGTAGAGATGTGAAGACGATGTATCAGTGCATCACCCTTGCAGATGTAGAATTGAGGTGGTCAGTCCCTCAGCCTGGAGATGAGTTTTGTTCCATAGTCTGAAACAATGTGACGATCAAGCGACAGTGCTAAGACTTATATACTGTGGGAAGGAGAGGTGCAGTGTAGTAGATGCCATTGTGTTGCAGTGTCTGCCAGGGTGAATATCAAAATGGTATACAATACCGACAGGTTGGTAGGTAAGACACATAGGCAACAGTTAGGCAACTTTATTCCGAAACCATTTTGATATTCACCCTGTCAGACACTGCAACACAATGGCATCTTGGTACAGAAAACACTTTGGACAACTTTTTCAAGGTCAGGCTTACTGGCTGGTAATTTGATGGTAATGACTTGTCCCCTGCTTTAAAAAATATAAATTACACTGGCCATCTTCCACATATCAGACACTACACCTGTTTGAAGAGATATATTAAAAATATTAGTCAAAAAGTTCCATTTTGCACTCCTTAAGAACCCTTGAGAAAAGCTCATCAGGGCTCGGGGATTTATTTTGCTTCAATCGGTCTATTTGTTTGATAACCATATCGCTAGTGACTGTGATATTGCATAATTTATCTTCTTCAGGCCCGCTATAAAAGATAATTATTGGGATATTATTAGTGTCTTCTTGTGTGAAAACCGAACGAAAATAATTATTAAAAATCGAGCACATTTCATTCTCCTTGTCAGTAAGATACCCAGAGTTATTTTTAAGGGGACCTATCTTTTTTCTAACTCTTGTTCTATAAACCTGGGAAAAACCTTTCGGATTAGTTTTCGAATCCCTAGCAACTTTAACTTCATAGTCCCGTTTTGTTTTTCTTATCCCCTTTTTAACTTCCCTCTTAATGTGAATATATTGATTTATAAGATGACCCTCACCTCTTTTGATGCACCTATAGATTCCTTTCTTCTGCCATAAAAGATGTTTGAGCCTATTATTCATCCATTTTGGGTCATTTCTATTCGATCTTATTTCTTTATATGGAATAAACATACTTTGGGCAGCATGTATAGTGTTAAGAAAGCTGTCATATTGATAGCTCTCTTCGTTACCCCAGTCCACAGATGATAGTTGTTTTCTAAGCCCATTGTAATCTGCTAAGCAAAAAGTCTGGGACCGTTACTGAGTTATCCCTACTATCATACTATTTGTGGTCACTTGTGCCGAGTTCCTCTGTAATTTCTAAATTATTACAAGGGATTCTTTGTTTGCCAGAACCAAGTCAAGTAGGTTATTTCCCCTTGTAGGTTCTGTCACAAACTGCTTCAAGAAACAATCCTGAACTACCTTTAAGAAGTCATTAGACTCTAAATTCCCAGTCAAGGAATCCCAATCAATATGACTGAAGATAAGTCCCCTAGAATTACTACATTATCATGCTTAACAATTTTCTCCCACAGTAGTCTTCCTCGGTCCCTATCCAAGTTTGGGGGACGGTATATCACACCTAAAATCAACTTTTCGTTCCCCTCTGAAAATTCTAACCAGACAAACTCAGTATGTGTTATTTCAGACTTTATACTCATTTTTATGCAACAATTCAAGTGATCTTGGACATACAGTGCCATCATACCTCCCTTTCCGATACTTCTGTCTACTTGGAACAATTTAAAACCCTGAATGAGACATTCAGCAGGCATGTCCCGATTTTTCATATTAAACCATGTCTCAGTTATTACAAATACATCAATGTTACCTGCACTTGCAACTATTAGTATTAGTATAATATTAGAAACCCTCCCTTCTCTTTTCTCTTCCTGCTTATTTCTGTTCCTCCACTATCCCTGTTACTGTCCTTATCACCTAGTGCCACTGGCTTTCCAATATTCACCAATAACTCTACCTCATTCTGCCTATAACTGGTTTCCCTAAAACTCACACTATCGCTACACTGATAACTCATTGCTTTCCCACAAAAACCTATACCATTAACTATTTCCAGTTTAAAGACCTAACAGCTCCCTCCACTGCATTGGCCAGGGCCCCCACCCCAACCTGGATAAGTGAACCCCATCCCTGGCATACATGTCATTTCTGCCGTAGAAGAGGTCCCAGTTGTCTATGAATGTTACTGCATTTTCCTTACAGTGTTTGTCCAGCCAGCAATTGACACCAATTGCCCTGGACAACCATTCATTTCCAACGCCTCTCCTTGGCAAAATGCCACATATCACAGAGTTCCCACCTGTCTTCCTAATTATCTCTATTGCTGTCCTATACCTGCTAATCACGTCCTCACTCCTATGTCTGCCAACATCGTTGCCTCCCGCACTGAAGCAGATTATAGAATTGCTCCCATTACCTTTCATGATGTCCTCTAGATGGCTAACAATATCCTCCATCCCAGCCCCAGGAAAACATACCTTCTGCATCCTCTTCCTATCCCTAAGACAAAAAGCCCTATCCATAAACTTAACCTGAATGATCCCAACTAAAACAATGTTCTTACCTTCATTGGCGGAGTTTGTCATGACATTTTGGATGGTCTTCATTGGGATGGCCTTCATTGGAATGGTCTTCACTGGGGTTTCAAGGGATGTCAACTCAACCTCGTCTGCCAATGCTTCCTTGGTGCTCGTTGTGACATTCCCGGTAGATAACCAACATTCGTCAGGTAGTATGGAAAATGAGTTCAAAGTTTCCACAGTATTCTTCAGGTTCTTTGTTGTTTCTTCCACTCCTTCCATCTTCCTTATCCTCAGCTTCAGCCCATGTTGCCCGGCCACTGTCCAGGTTTCCCTCCTGACCTAAGGACTCACAACAGGAGGATTACTACAAATCTTCTTGTTTTCCTCCATCAATCGCCATATCTCGAGCTTAGCCACCCTAAGCTCCTCTTTAAGCTACTGGTAGAGTTGCTTAATGGAGGACATCTTGGTTCGGATTCACAAACAGTACACTAGAAACTCATCACAGAGCTAAGTACAGATCACCACCGAGCTAAGTACAGATCATCACTGGACTCCAGGTAAGTTCAGTCCCCGATGATGCACTGACTTTATTGGGTTATTTTCCGTGTTAAAAATCCTAACAAAATTTGATCTAAACTCATGGTGTTGCCTGAGGGCAAGTCACCTCTATAGGGGGTGTGACTTGGACCTGACTGGATTTGGCCAGTAGGTGACGTGGACTTGCCTAGCATGGGCCAGTAGGCTTGCTGCAGTGCTCCTTCCTTCTTATGTTATTATGTCAGTGTTAGCTTGTGGGTAAGCCACAGCGGTGACAGGTCAACATTCGGTTGGTCTCGGGACACAGTTGGGAGCTGGAAGTCTCTGACCTTTCTTACATGGACCAACTCTCACACAAACCGTTCTAGGCTGGTCTTGACTTTGTGTTTCTAATCAGGCACTCGTATTTGTGGCCTTGGGTTTTGTGTGGAGGTTTTGATAACCTTTCTGATCGCTCTTGACGCCGATGTGTTGGTATAAGTTGGTCTCCTTGCAGACCCTGATCTTTCTACTCCACACTGCTAAACTTTTCTTAGTGTCGATCTTTGTGTGGTGGAACTGATATTCTTTGTAAACAAATTCTGAGCCGAAGTGTTGTTAAAGTAGGTTTCCTTTGAGACTGATCTTTGTACTCCCCAGTGTTACTCTGCACTATGGGTATGGGTGTCTTATTCCTTTGATAGTCGAGTTTCTGACTTTGCTGGCTATTTCTTACTTCGTTGATTCATACTGAGGTCATAAACGTCTTAAGCTTTTGATAGTCGGGCTTATGACTGTCACTGCTATTCTGACAATTGAGTTAAAAATGTCTCTTACCTTTGATTCCGTCTTCTGACCTAGCCTGGTACTCTAACTAATATATACCTGGGCTTCTTTGAATGCACACATCTTCAGATTATCTTGTACATCAATACCTGCAAGATTTTATTAAAGTTTTATTTCATTTATCTGAAAGTACTGGTAATATGTGGAACTGACTCTTATGTGAAGCAACTTTTTACTTTGTATTGGACTGATGAAGCCACTGTGTGGCGAAACGTTTTCCTCAATAAAGATACCCAAGTGTTGCATATGTGTCTAATTTAACAACTTGTCGGTTCTTTGAACCATTCATCTACACTTTACTTTCTTGTTGCATAAATCCTCAGCAGGCTTCCTGTCGGGGTTGGAGATAGGCTCTTGATTTGTCATGGTCTATGAGACAAGATTGTTTACCAGGAGCGGTGTGGCACATACGACTACCAGAGGCAGTACGTTGCACACACATGGCTGCACCACAGGCAGCGCGCGACACACATGACTTTCTGGTTTGGAAAAACACTTAAGCAAACACTTACGTGTTTTTTAAACCAACTTGTCGGTATTCATTACCAAGGTTTATACCACATGACTGTCTACCAGGGGTGGCAGGTGGCACATGGAAAAATAAACACATAAGCAGTATAATGTGATCCTTTATTGACAACGTTTCGCCCACGCAGTGGGCTTTATCGAGTCACAGACAGATCTACCTGGAAAATGAGCAACATGGAGATATATATAGGGTACAGTCAGGTGGCACATAACTGTCTACCAGGGGTGGCAGGTGGCACATAACTGTCTACCAGGGGTGGCAGGTGGCACATGACTGTCTACCAGGGGGTGACAGGTGGCACATAACTGTCTACCAGGGGGTGGCAGGTGGCACATGACTATCTACTAGGGGTGGCAGGTGGCACATGACTGTCTACCAGGGGTAGCAGGTGGCACATGACTGTTTACCAGGGGTGGCAGGTGGCACATAACTGTCTACCAGGGGTGGCAGGTGGCACATAACTGTCTACCAGGGGTGGCAGGTGGCACATGACTATCTACTAGGGGTGGCAGGTGGCACATGACTGTCTACCAGGGGTGGCAGGTGGCACATGACTGTCTACCAGGGGTTGCAGGTGGCACATGACTGTCTACCAGGGGTAGCAGGTGGCACATGAGTGTCTACCAGGGGTGGCAGGTGGCACATGACTGTTTACCAGGGGTGGCAGGTGGCAGGTGGCACATAACTGTCTACCAGGGGTGGCAGGTGGCACATAACTGTCTACCAGGGGTGGCAGGTGGCACATGACTATCTACTAGGGGTTACAGGTGGCACATGACTGTCTACCAGGGGTGGCAGGTGGCACATGACTGTCTACCAGGGGTGGCAGGTGGCAAATGACTGTCTACCAGGGGTGGCAGGTGGCACATGACTGTCTACCAGGGGTGGCAGGTGGCACATGACTGTTTACCAGGGGTGCCAGGTGGCACATGACTGCCTACCAAGGGTTGCAGGTGGCACATGACTGTCTACCAGGGGTTGCAGGTGGCACATGACTGTCTACCAGGGGTGGCAGCTGGCACATGACTGTCTACCAGGGGTGGCAGCTGGCACATGACTGTCTACCAGGGGTGGCAGGTGGCACATGGCTGTCTACCAGGGGGTGGCAGGTGGCACATGACTGTCTACCAGGAGTGGCAGGTGGCACATGACTGTCTACCAGGGGGTGGCAGGTGGCACATGATTGTCTACCAGGGGGTGGCAGGTGGCACATGACTGTCTATCAGGTGGTGGCAGGTGGCACATGACTGTCTATCAGGTGGTGGCAGGTGGCACCTGACTGTCTACTAGGGGTGGCAGGTGGCACATGACTGTCTACTAGGGGTGGCAGGTGGCCCATGACTGTCTACTATGGGTGGCACATGACTGTCTACTAGGGGTGGGAGGGGTGGTTTTGATAAGGATCTGCCTTGTATGGGCCAGTAGGCCTTCTGCAGTGTTCTTCCATTCTTATGTTCTTAAACCTAGTCGCGGAAATCCTTGATGGCAGATTCCAGGGTTTTGGCCTTCGTTCCTGCTTGTGAGCTGCTAGTAGTTCAAGTGGTGATTAGGTGGGGGAGGTAGATTGGAAAACAAGAATATAAGAATGGAGGGGTAATGAAGAAGGCCTACTGGCCCATACAAGGCAGGTCTTTATCAAAACCACCCCTTCCCAAACCTACCCCATAATCCACTCCCGTACCCACGACACCAATCAAACCCAGCCCCTCCCGCTCATATATTTGTCCAGACTCTTCTTAAAGCTACCCAGGGTCCTAGCCTCAATTACCTTACTCAGAAAATTGTTCAGCGCATCGACCACTCCGTTTGAAAAACAGTTCTTACCTATGTCCTTTCTAAATCTAAATTTATCCTGCGTTTCGCCCACACAGTGGGCTTTAT
Organism: Cherax destructor; assembly: GCA_009830355.1. Lineage (NCBI taxonomy): Eukaryota > Metazoa > Arthropoda > Malacostraca > Decapoda > Parastacidae > Cherax > Cherax destructor. The sequence goes on from WNWK01004737.1 coordinate 103,826, forward strand.
CAAGCCACAAACGCCTACACGTACCCAACATGGGTTTATCAAATATTTTTGTTAGTGGGTTGGATTTGAGAAAGACTTGCCCAGTATGGGTTCCCATACCCCTTAAGGGTATGGGAACCAAATAATGTTCTGTTCCTAGCTATTCATATGTAAAGTAAAACCAAGCTATTTGACCTGCCTAGTATGGGCCAACAGGCCTGCTGCAGTGTTCCTCCTTTCTTATGTTCTTATGTATTACTGGTACCTTATAGGATTGGTCATGATGATCCTGATTTCGACAGTCTGGTGAAGGGTGTATGGGGACACAGTGGGCAATCCACTGGTGATCTATAATCATAAAAAGGTTAAGATCCCCTGCAACTGAGAGTTGATTTGTGAAGACATCAAGTCAAGTATTGAACTTGGGCTTGCAGGTTGGCAACCGAATACTGCAGTAAGCTTACTGGCCCATACTAGGTAGGTCTTTCTCAAACCCAAACTCACGAACAAAAATATTCGGGTGTAGGTGTGGGTGACAGCAGTTTGTATGTGGCGGGTGTGGGTGACAGCAGTTTGTATGTGGCGGGTGTGGGTGACAGCAGTTTGTATGTGGCGGGTGTGGGTGACAGCAGTTTGTATGTGGCGGGTGTGGGTGACAGCAGTTGTGTGGCGGTGACAGCAGTTTGTATGTGGCGGGTGTGGGTGACGCAGTTTGTATGTGGCGGTGTGGTGACAGCAGTTTGTAGTGTGGCGGTTGTGTGGGTGACAGCAGTTTGTATGTGGCGGGTGTGGGTGACAGCAGTTTGTATATGGCGGGTGTGGGTGACAGCAGTTTGTATGTGGCGGGTGTGGGTGAGGGTAGAGAGCCACCAGTGGGTGCAGCTCCCGCGCAGTGAGGCTCCTCCTCCCTGCGTCTCACCACTGCGCACCCCACGTGCTCCAGCTGTCACTGTCGCCCCGCGCGCGGGAACACGCACCTCGCCTGCCCACTCTGTCTCTTTATGTATTTCAGTGCCCGTCTGAGTGACCCATACACCATGATAGTGAGCCCAGGAATTAGTGAGGATAATGTTATCAAAGAGGAGGTGGTCTGCGATACCTGCGAAACTGGTAAGTCGGAAAATTTATCCATTTTTGTTCTTGGGAGACAAGGTACGCCGTAGATGTCAGCACGTGGGGCAAGCCATTACTTCTCCGTGTCCCTGCCCGACACGCACTTGTCAGTCATGTCGCGACATCTCATTCAGACAACCCAGCATGCTATGTACCATATAGGTGTTCAGCTGAGATAATGTTTTGGAGGAGCGGGAATTCGTCTTGTCAACAAATGTCAAAAGTGCGCGGGCTCTATCCCCGCACACCCTCGGACGTCACCAGTTCAAAGGCGCCAGTCATCTTAATTGCCAGAGTAATAGCTGATTTTAGTGCCTAGTGTTGCGAATTTTGCGACCGGACGAATGAACAGTTGTATGCGAAATGGTAAAAAAAAAGTGTGTTTTTTAAATGAACGGCTTGACAACTTGGCCAGCGCACCTTACCTCGTATCCCCCATTGTCTATGTGGGGGTGAGGGAGGTGGGGTTTCTGTCTTGGGATGTGGGTCCCAGGGTGAGGGTTGTCTACAGAGTTTGGGTATAAAGAGGTCGACGCCTGGTGTCTTGGGAGAGGTGGATGTCTGGACTCAGTTTTTTTTTCTTGTGGCAGGGGATGAGAGGGTATGTTTGGGGTCTTCAAGGGAGGATGGTTCACTTGGTGCGGGGAGTATATCTGGGTATTATGGTGTTGGGGAGGGGGTCTTAGGTGGGGTAATGGGGGGTTTGGGTGATCTGGGATGGGAGGGGGTTGTGGAGTGAAGGACGCACGTGTTCCTCACTACACATCCGCGTTAAAATCTAAACTTTTTCTCCTTCACCTTCCACTTGAGATTCCCTTTTCTTTTTAAAGTTTTTTGAACCATCCTAAATATCGGTTGGGACAACAGAGTGAGAATGTGGACGCACAGGGCTTTACATAGTGTGAGAATCATAAGAGCGTCTGGGAGGTGTTGGCAACTGTGTTCCCGAGGGCCGAGATGACAGTTGTTCGCTAGAGGTAGACGTAAACACGACACACACAAACACCTTATATACTCCTCACTTAACCTAGTCACCATTTGTTTAGAGTACTCGACGTTTCCTGGTGGTCTTGAACAGACTTGTAGGTTGTGGGTAGTAGACAATTCAGACGTAGTGCTTCAGATGATTGATGAGAGGGTGAGATGCACGTCTATCTGCATTACACAACCCTGGGACCTGTGGTGTTCTCTTAACTCGAGTCTACCTCCGTGGAAATGACCTCGCACTTATTCGATGTCTTGTTATTTATGCATTAGAAATAGGTGTATGAGGATTTACTGTATGTAAATTTGTGTAAATGGTGTATGAGTTATGGCAGTGCTGGTTCCAGCCTTGCAAGATCAGGACATGCCTTCAAAACATCTCTTGAACATGACTAAATTGGATTCTCCACACGTCGTTCCATCATGCAATAACTCTCATTTTCTGGCCACTGTCAGCTCAATTTTTTATATAATGTATACATACCTAACTTGGGCGGGAATCGAACCCGCGATATTTAACCAGCCTCCCTGGACGCTGGGTAAATTTCTCGACGTCTTTGTCCACTAGGCCTAGTACATAAAGGCGTCGAGAAATATACCTAGCGTATCGGGAGGCTGGTTAAATATCGCGGGTTCGATCCCCGTCTAGTCGGAGTATTGTTATTTTCTTGTAACTACTTTAGACACATATAAGGCAGAATTCAATCTGACAATTTAAATTTGTGTCCAAGACAAATATTAAAGATGGTGCAAAAATATTTCGTATAGACATCATTAGCAAGTCTTCTGTGATGCACATGACTGGCTGGAGTTGTCTGCTTTAGCATGTCTGCATTAATTTCTGAGGATGACACTATAATATTTATTTTCCTACTCTAGGCAACACATTACATTGCCTGATTTTCATGACCCCTACAGGTTTAGCGCTGCCCATTTGATTGTATCTATAGTTTACACTGGTCACTGAAGTAGTAATAATACTAGTTCCGTTGTTAAGTAAAAGGACACAAATGCAACTGTGACATTTTATTGTGGCAACGTTTCGCTCTCCAGGAGCTTTGTCAAAGCGTTACTAGTTCCGTAGGTTGTCACTTCATACACTGCAGCACTCATGCCTAGCACACCATAGCATCGGATATCAATCAGCTCGACTTTTCTTCCTGGGCATAGTTGATACTGGATGTCTCAACTTGACCGTGTTAATGAGAACCGCTCTTAGTGATTGTTCACACTACAACACTATTTTGACACTCCCTGCTACTTCAACGATATACTTGTCATTCCCATCTAACACAATCACGGCCTCATTGACTGTCAACTCTTTCCATACGAGTGTCTGGTTCAACTCAGTGTCTAGCTAGTTTTAAAATTATCGAATACATGTGAGTTATTAAGGTTGTAATTAATCTGTACTTAATACCATGTTTCAATCTCTGGAATAAGGATTAAAATAAACTGTTTATATATATATATATATATATATATATATATATATATATATATATATATATATATATATATATATATATATATATATATTATTTTATTATTTTTATTAACACATCGGCCGATTCCCACCAAGGCAGGGTGGCCCGAAAAAGAAAAACTTTCATCATCATTCACTCCATCACTTGTCTTGCTTTATACTACAGTTATAAAACTGCAACATTAACACACCTCCTTCAGAGTGCAGACACTGTACTTCACCATCTCCAGGACTCAAGTCCGGCCTGCCGGTTTCCCTGAATCCCTTCATAAATGTTACTTTGCTCACACTCCAACAGCACGTCAAGTATTAAAAACCATTTGTCTCCATTCGCATGCTTGCTGGAAATCCAAGCCCCTCGCACACAAAACTTCTTTCACCCCCTCCCTCCAACCTTTCCTAGGCCGACCCCTACCCCGCCTTCCCTCCACTACAGATTTATACACTCGAAGTCATTCTGTTTCGTTCCATTCTCTCTACATGTTCGAACCACCTCAACAACCCCTCCTCAGCCCTCTGGATAATAGTTTTGGTAATCCTGCACCTCCTAATTTCCAAACTCCGAATTCTCTGCATTATATTCACACCACACATTGACCTCAGAAATGACATCTCCACTGCCTCCAGCCTTCTCCTCGTTGCAACATTCATCACCCATGCTTCACACCCATATAAGAGTGTTGGTATAACTATACTCTCATACATTCCCCTCTTTACTTCCATGGACAAAGTTCTTTGTCTCCACAGACTCCGAAGTGCACCACTCACCCTTTTCCCCTCATCAATTCTTTGATTCACCTCATCCTTCATAGACCCATCTGCTGACATGTCCACTCCCAAATATCTGAATACATTCACCTCCTCCATACTCTCTCCCTCCAATCTGATATCCAATCTTTCGTTACCTAATCTTTTTGTTATCCTCATCACCTTACTCTTTCCTATATTCACTTTCAATTTTCTTCTTTTACATACCCTACCAAATTCATACACCAACCTCTGCAACTTCTCTTCAGAATCTCCCAAAAGCACAGTGTCATCAGCAAAAAGCAACTGTGATAACTCCCACTTTGTATTTGATTCATTGTCTTTTAACCCCACACCTCTTGCCAAGACCCTCGCATTCACTTCTCTTACAACCCCATCTATAAATATATTGAACAACCTCGGTGACATCACACATTCTTGTCTAAGGCCTACTTTTACTGGGAAATAATCTGCACTCTCTTTTGTCCCCCTTGCCTTTATACAAAGAAACAATACACGCTCTCTGCCAGTCCCTCGGTACCTTACCCTCTTCCATACTAGCACCAACCACTCCAAAACTATATCCCCGCCTGCTTTTAACATTTCTATCTTTATCCCATCAATCCCAGCTTCCTTACCCCCTTTCATTCTACCCACTGCCTCACGAACTTCCCCTACACTCACAACTGGCTCTTCCACACTCCTACAAGATGTTATTCCTCCTTGCCCTATACACGAAATCACAGCTTCCCTGTCTTCATCAACATTTAACAATTCCTCAAAATATTCCCTCCATCTTCCCGATACCTCTAACTCTCCATTTAATAACTCTGCTCTCGTATTTTTAACTGTCAAATCCATTTGTTCCCTAGGCTTCCTCAACTTATTAATCTCACTCCAAAACTTTTTCTTATTTTCAACAAAATTTGTTGATAACATCTCATCCACTCTCTCATTTGCTCTCTTTTTACATTGCTTTACCACTCTCTTAACCTCTCTTTTTCTCTCCATATACTCTTCCCTCCTTGCATCACTTTTACTTTGTAAAAACCTCTCATATGCTAACTTTTTCTCCCTTACTACTCTCTTTACATCATTCCACCAATCACTCTTCTTCCCTCCCGCACCCACTTTCCTGTAACCACAAACTTCTGCTGAACACTAACACTACGTTCTTTAACCTACCCCATACATCTTCGACCCCATTGCCTACACTCTCACTAGGCAGGAGCTGTTTGTGACTTGATAAAGCCCACTGTGTGGGCGAAACGTTGTCAATAAAGGATCACATTATACTGCTTATGTGTTTATTTTTTTCATTTACAAAGTCACATTGAAACGTCGTCGTAAGCTTCTCTCTCCTATCTGCGGGTTATTTGTGTATTCTCATGTGTCTTCATCTCTGCTAGTCGGACTTGAGATAACGCTCATCACTCTTTTATTTCCTTGCACCTAGTTGCTGCTAAGTGGTTTCGTCAGTAATGTTCCTTGTTATATGTATACCCACAAACAATTACGCAAATTAACCCTATTTGCAACATTTGGACATTTATTTAGTTACATTTCGCTCACAAGGTTTGCCAAACCTGGCGAGTGAAACGTAACCTGTAATATAGAGGAGCTCTGTATAAGCGGCAACAGAAGACAGCTCAAATGTTGAAAATTTTCTGAAGAGCTAAAGGAAACTCTCCATGGACGACATTAGAACCCCAAAATACTTTTTCTCATACGCAAAATCCAGGTCAAAGACCTTATCTAGTATCGGGCCCCTTACTTAGGGAGATGGAACGCACATTGATAATGAAATTGTAGCATAAAATTAATTCGCCCTCAGATTGACGACTCATATGAGTTTTTCATGAATAGGAATCGAAGCACTGCCAAAATCTAACCCGTCTCCTACGTACCGTCATAGAAGTTAAGACGTTGTGTAGTTTTAAAAATAGGTTAGATAAATACATGAGTGGGTGTGGGTGGGTGTGTGTTGGACCTGACTAGCTTGTGCTACTAGGTCTTGTGAATGGGATTTCTTCGCTTGCCTATTCCTTGGGCACGACCTACTTCCACATTGAACAAATGTGACACCTCCTACAACTGCTGCACCTCTCCTGTCTTCAGTATATAAGCTTCCTCTGCTCATATGCTGTTATTCTATTCAAGATTGAGGGCCTGACAACCTCACACTCCTCCTGTTCTTCACGATTCTCCTTTGTATGGACTGATGAAGCCACTGCGTGGCGAAACGTTTCCTCAATAAAGATACCCAAGTGTTGCATATGTGTCTAATTTAGCTACTAGGTCTTATGCCGTGCTCCTTCCTTTAGTGAAAGTGACCTGACTAGGCGGGTCAATGGTCTAAGCTGGGGAGTGACATGGACCTGCCTCGCATGGGTCAGTAGGCCTGCTGCAGTGTTCCTTCTTTCTTATGTTCTTATGTAACCTCTCCCCCACTTGACTTTGAATAATGGTGAATTAGACGTGTTATATGCCATTGATAGCGTGCCCATCCACTTTGAAAGAAAGAAAGAAAGAAGGAACACTGCAGCAGGCCTACTGGCCCATGCGAGGCAAGTCCAAGTCTCCCACCGGCTTAAGCCAATGCCCCGACCCAGCCAGGTCAGGTTACATTCACTTAAGGAAGGAGCACGGCATCTGACCTAGTAGCACAAGCTAGTCAGGTACAACTCACACCCACCCGCACCTACTCATATATTTATCTAGCCTATTTTTAAAACTACACAACGTTTTAGCCTCTATAACTGTACTCGGGAGTTTGTTCCACTCATCGACAACTCTATTACCAAACCAATGCTTTCCTATATCCCTTCTGAATCTGAATTTATCCAACTTAAAGCCATTGCTTCGAGTCCTGTCAATACAAGATATTTTTAGCACGCTATTTACATCCCCTTTATTTATTCCTGTTTTCCATTTATATACCTCAATCATATCCCCCCTAATTCTACGCCTTTCTAGAGAGTGCAGATTCAGGGCACTCAGTCTATCCTCATAGGGAAGATTTCTGATACATGGAATCAACTTAGTCATCCTCCTTTGTACGTTTTCCAGAGCATTTATGGTAAATTAGACACATATGCAACACTTGGGTATCTTTATTGAGGAAACGTTTCGCCACACAGTGGCTTCATCAGTCCATACAAAGGAGAATCGTGAAGAACAGGAGGAGTGTGAGGTTGTCAGTCCCTCAATCTTGAGTCGATGTTGTCAGTCCATCAATCTTGAATAGAATAACAGCATATGAGCAGAGGAAGCTTATATACTGTAGACAGGAGAGGTGCAGCAGTTGTAGGTGTCACATTTGTTCAATGTGGAAGTAGGTCGTGCCCAAGGAATAGGCAAGCGAAGAAATCCCTGTATTAAGATACCAAGATGTTGCAGTGTCAGACAGGATGTGAATGAATGGTTCAGAGAACCGACGAGTTGGTAAATTAGACACATATGCAACACTTGGGTATCTTTATTGAGGAAACTGCAACATCTTGGTATCTTAATACAGGGATTTCTTCGCTTGGCTATTCCTTGGGCACGATCTACTTCCACATTGAACAAATGTGACACCTCCTACAACTGCTGCACCTCTCCTGTCTACAGTATATAAGCTTCCTCTGCTCATATGCTGTTATTCTATTCAAGATTGATGGACTGACAACATCGACTCAAGATTGAGGGACTGACAACCTCACACTCCTCCTGTTCTTCACGATTCTCCTTTGTATGGACTGATGAAGCCACTGTGTGGCGAAACGTTTCCTCAATAAAGATACCCAAGTGTTGCATATGTGTCTAATTTACCAACTCGTCGGTTCTCTGAACCATTCATTCACAGAGCATTTATATCCATTCTGTAATACGGTGACCAAAAATGTGCAGCATAATCTAGATGAGGCCTAACCAAGGATATATAGAGTTGAAGAACAACCTGAGGACTCCTATTATTTATGCTTCTTGATATGAAGCCAAGGATTCTGTTTGCTTTATTGCGAACACTTATGCACTGCTGTCTTGGTTTTAGATTACTGCTAACCAGAACTCCTAAATCCTTTTCGCAATCAGTAGTATTAAGATCTACATTATTTAGTTTATATGTGGCATGGTTATTGTCCTGTCCAATATTTAGAACTTTGCATTTATCTATATTAAACTGCATCTGCCACTTCTCCGACCACTGCATCAGTCTATTCAAATCTTCCTGGAGTGCTCTAATGTCCTCATTTGAATGAATTGGACGGCCTATTTTGGTGTCATCGGCAAACTTGCTTATGTCGCTATTTATTCCCTCATCTATGTCGTTTATGTAGATTGTGAACAACAAGGGGCCCAATACTGACCCCTGTGGAACACCACTTGTGACGCTTCCCCACTCTGATTTCTCCCCATTTATGCAAACTCTCTGCTGCCTATTTGTCAACCATGCCTCTATCCAGGAAAAAAATTCTCCTCCTATTCCGTGTGCCTTAATTTTCCTCAATAGTCTCTGATGTGGGACTCTATCAAAAGCCTTACTGAAGTCCATATACACAATATCATATTCATTACCATGATCTACCTCCTCAAATACCTTAGTGAAAAAGTTATTAAATTTGTAAGGCAGGAACGCCCTTTTGTAAAACCGTGCTGAGATTCGTTGATTAATTTATGCTTTTCAAGATGGCTGCGAATTGCCTCGGCAATTATTGATTTCATAAATTTTCCCACTATGGAGGTTAGGCTTATTGGTCTATAGTTCGAAGCTAAGGACCTGTCTCCTGCTTTGAAAATAGGTATTACATTTGCAATTTTCCACTTATCTGGCACCATGCCAGTTTGCAGTGATATGTTGAAAATATTAGCCATAGGTTTGCTAAGCTCTTCTTTACATTCCTTTAGAACCCTTGCATACAGTTCATCAGGGCCTGGGGATTTGTTAGGTTTTAATTTATCTATTTGTCTAAGGACCATGTCACTTGTGACCCTGATCGTGCATAGTTTACTATCGTCCTGGTCTACATACTTTATTATTTCTGGAATATCGCTAGTATCTTCCTGTGTAAAAACTGAGAGGAAGTAAGTGTTAAAAATTCTACACATTTCCTTAACACTGACGGTGAGCTGACCTGAGTAACTTTTGAGTGGGCCTATCTTGTCCCTAATCTTACTTCTGTATACCTGAAAAAATCCTTTTGGGTTAGTTTTCGATTCTCCAGTTTCAAGAATTGTAAGAAACCACTGTCAGGTGCCTTAAATATCCTTAAGGATGCGTCTGGACACTTAGAGTTATCTCACAGTTATTAAAAAAAAATCGATATATCCTCACTCCGCAAAATCGCAGTAAAGTAATCCCAAAAACTACAGACACAGTATTCGTCACAAATCAAAAGCCTCGAAAGTATTCTCAGAATTAAGATTGTCATGCATGTGGGCTCAATAATTTACCATACACATGGGCTCATAACAATTTCACAACACAGGGCATTATTATAATCCTTAAAGCTAAGCGTTAAACCAGAAAGGGTCATACGGCACTGACAACAAAGGGCAGCATGGAGAAGCACTGCAACAGGCCTACTGGCCCGTGCTAGACAGGTCCAACTAACACCCACTCATGTACTTATCTACCTTATTTTTGAAGCTACCTAGGGTTCTCGCTTCAGTGACGGTACCCTAAAGTCTGTTCCACTCATCCACAACTCTTACTACCGAACTATTGCTTTCGTCCCTTCTAAATCTATATTTTTCCAACTTTAATCCATTGCTACGAGTCCTGTCTTGGTTAAGTATTTTCAGCACGTTATTTATATCCCCCAGATTCAGTGGTTTCAGTTATCTTCGATGTGCACAGCGGTGATGTGCACAGCGGTGCACATCACCGAGATTATCCAAGAAACAGTTTTAGTTTTCAATACGAGGCTTCGTTATAATAAACCTCGGTCGTTGAGGAAAGTGAACCAGCAGTACTACTTTCTCTTGCCTGACCGTGGTGCACGCCAGACCACAGTGCACAGTCACAATATAAATAACAAGGATGAGACACAGTGGCCAGAATGTCAGCACGTAACATTGCAACCCAAATTTATAACGAGTGTATCACACTACTGCTCGAATTTCAATATCATAATATTGTGGATTCGTTGATTTTACCTTTCAGCCTATTATTATCCTAACCACCTCTTGTAGTGATGAAGTTGATTCGTCCTTTGCCCTAGCATACTCCTTTCCTTGATATGATGCAGCCTAGTTTTTCTTTTGCCTAGGATACGCCTTCCCGTGTAGCTATGCATACATATCTGTCCTCTCAGATTCACTCTTGTAGCTGTGCAGCCTATTCGTCCTTCCTCTGGCATAATCATCTTATAGTGATACATCCTAGATGTACTTCCTGTGACCTGTTATTGTGATGCAACTTAGTTGTACTTCGTCTAGCTTACTCTTAGTTATATAAACCACGGAACGGGTGTGGTTTGAACCCATGGTAGCAATGTAGTCTAACTATTCTAGACTTCCCCATGCAATGATGCAGTCTAGCCACCCTTCTGTCCTAGTTCCCTTATTGGGATGCAACCTGTCACTGTGAATCCTTTATGAGATAGACATACTTGTAAATCCTCTTTAGATAGACATACTGTACTTTTAAATTCTGGCTTGAGCACATTAAAATATTAAATATTTTTCATAAAATTTTCTTTCAGGAAAGCTTCAATAATCAGCTCGCTATTAGTTTTTTGGTCGTCCTGGATATTAACCTTTTAAAGGGGGGATGCCGTGATGCTGTAGGGCTCATGGTCCCAGGAATTAGAGCTACATTTCTTTTTAGAATCGAACCTGATTACCTCCCATTCCTCAGTCTCTGTACGAGTCTACTCCTACCAGTTCAGCGCTTTCCCGTAAATATGCTACTACTACTACTAATAATTAATAATAATAATATCCTGACAAGCTACAAGAAATAAGAGGATTACAGAGGCAGTGAAAGTAGGGAGGCAGAGGGATGTGAAGCCTAAGTAGTACACTGGTTTTTGGCAAGGTCGAGACATCCTAGCCCCTGTCTTTCGTGGCAACATCACCCAGTCAGGTACTATGGCAGGGTCAGGACATCCTAGCCCCTGCCTTCCATGGCAACACCACCCAGCCAGGTACTATGCCAGGGGTAGGACATGCCGTCCTAGTCCCTGCTTCCCCTCCCACTTGTATCTAGTTTTTTTTTTTAACCCCCTGAGTCCACAAAGCCAAGGATACTAAGTCATGGTACCTTAGTGAAGAGTTGCTCCTACACTGTCTCCACCCTTTACCCGTCTGCCACCACTCACATCCCACCAGCTCTTCTCCAAAACATCCACCAGCCCTCTTCTCCCTAACATCCACCAACCACTCTTCTCAAACCAATCCACTACTCCCCTCTCTCCCCCATTCTCCCACCTTCCCTCTATGACTTCCCACCCCCGCGTTGTTAGTTTGTTGACCTCATAGTCACATTGATTTCAGGCCGAGTTCCTTCCATCACACTGTCTTGAGGTTACGGTTTATTGTGAGTGTGAGGGAAGGGGGATTGGGGAGCCATGCGCAATATACGCAGTACTTGCGTCACACAGGCAGGAGTCTGGGTGCAGATTCCAACACTAATTATCTCCACCTGTGATGCCGGAAGCGTCTTGTACTGTCGATGGACCTCACTAAAAATAACATAACTTCACAACTAGGGTACGGTCACCAGAAGAGTAAGGCTCTAGAGTTACTGTCGTCAAATTGTGGTTGTTTCTATGAACAAAATCATTAAGTTAGTACTTATTTATAATTCATTCAATATTCCCTGTTAAGAATGGGATACTTTTTATGGGTAGATAACACGCGTGTAAGTCCATTGATTGTTGCAGTCAGAGTAGCATAGGCAGCCGAGAGAGAGATGGATGATGTAGCAGTGGTAGCAGCGTTTGAAGCACAACAGCAGTAGTAAAAAAAAATGGAGTAGCAGCAAAAGTAGTAGCATTGATACCACTACCTACGATATCCAAGAAGCACCTTCCAGAACATGTAGAATGACACAAACACAAAGTCGTATGATTCATACAAAAGCGGGTTTGCAGCACCTAAATCCTGGGTAATCTATCTGAGGAAGATGAAGGATTGGACTCTCCTGTCTCCGTATACATAGCTCCAAGGAACTAACAAGAAACATGACCAAGTGCGGGGTAGGAAGGGGTACTCTCCAGGACCTAAACGATGCCTCAGATCAGAGCATAAAGGTGGAAAAATTTATCAGAATTAGCAAGGATATATATGCACCGAGATGTGTGTGTGTGTGTGTGTCTTATTTGTGGTTGCAGGGGTCGAGTCAAAGCTCCTGGCTCCGCTGCAATGCCTTTCCTGTTATTCCTGCCTGCTCCTCTAGCCTTTACACTAATCTCTTTTGCGGAGCTGTGTCGAAGGCCTTCTTGTAGTCCAAGAAAATTCAGTCTACCCACCCCCTCTCTCTCTTGTCTTAGTCTGTCACCTTGTCGTAAAACTCAAGTAGGTTTGTGACACAGGATTTCCCTCCCTTAAAACCGTGCTGGTTATCGTTTATAAGCTCATTCCTTTCTAGGTGCTCCATTACTCTTCTGCTGATAAACTTACTATACATGTCAGTGACACTGGTCTGTAGTTTAATGCCACCTGCCCTGTCTTTTTTTTAGAGAGATTGGGACTACATTTACTGTCTTCCACACAGGTAGTCACCCTGTTTCGATAAATGTGTTGAAGATTGTTTGTTGTTAGTGGAACACACACTGCCTCTGCTTCCTCTCTCAGGACCTACGGAGAGATGTCCGGTCCCGCCTCCTTTGAGGCGTTTAGCTCACTTAGCAGCCTCTTCACCTCCTCCTCTGTTGTATGTAATGTGTCCAGCACTTGTTGGTGTACCCTTCCATCACAGTTTGCTGGCTGGAGTCCTTTCTGTCTCCACTGAAAACACGTCCTTGAATCTTGTCGACCTTCTCATGTACTTCTTTGTCGCTTGTGATCTTCCCCCCTCCTTCCTCAATCTGATTTCCTGATCTTTGACTGTTGTTTTCCTCCTGATGTGGCTGTACAACAGCTTTGGGTCAGATTTGGCTTTCAATGTTATATTATTGTATTTACGCTGGGCCTCCCTCCTTATCCATGCACATTCATTTCTGGCTCTTCGGCTAATCTCTTTATTTTCCTGGGTCTTTTGTCTTCTATACTTTTTTCATTCTCCATACTTTTTTCCATTCCCAAAACGAGCCCTTGGGTGTCCCAAGGGCTCGTTTTGGTCTTTCTATTGTTTTTGTTGCCCTTTGGTATAAACCTCTCCTCTGCCTCCTTGCATTTTGTTTTCATGTATTTTATTTAATTTACTGTTTTCCCACCTTTTCTCTTTCCCACTGTACCTCATACAGGAAATTCCTCATGCCTGTATAGTCCCCTCTTTTGTAGTTTGGCTTCTCCAGTCCTACTCGTGCTGTTTCACTCTCTACTTTTAACTCTACTATGTATTTGAAGTTCAGGACCACATGATCACTAGCCCTGAGGGGCCTTTCATTTGTGATGTCCTCAATGTCAGAACTACTCAAGGTGAATATGAGATCCAGCCTTGCTGGTTTATCCTCGCCTCTCTCTCTGGTAGTATCCCTGACATGTTGATGCATGAGGTTTTCCAGTACCACCTTCATCATCCTAGCTTTCCACGTTTCTGGTCCCCCATGAGGCTTCATGTTTTCCCAGTCAATCTCTTTGTGACTGAAATCACCCACCACTAGAAACTGCCCTACCCATATGGGCCCTTTGGGACACCTCACCTAGTGTGTCCACCATTGCTCTGTTGCTCTCGTCATATTCTTCTCTTGGCCTCCTGTTATTCTGTGGCGGGTTGTACATCACTGCAATCACCACCTTGGGACTGCCAGTCTAAAGTGTTCCTATGTATTCCCTTGCTTCCATTCTGTCTATTCCTAACATTTCCTCAAATTTCCACTGGTTATAGATGAGCAATGCAACTCCTCCTCCCCTCTGCTCCCTCTATCTTCCCTCAGGATCTGATATCCGGATGGAAAGATTACATGTCATATATATATCACATCTAATTATATATATCACTGGTGAACAGATTACAGCAGTCTTAATAATCATGGGGTAGTCGACAAGCTTTAAACCGAATTAACCAACCCACCACAATTAGCAGTCATAGTAAATAAAAAAAAATCCAACTTTCGATGATGGCCTGAACGCTAATATTTGAATGAAAGGTAATTGAGATCTGTTATCTGGCTATAACTTCTAGTGATCGATGGTGGTAAAAAAAAAATTGGAGCAGAAGGTTTACAACCGGCATGTGAGGAAAGTAAGCTCTGACAACTTGCATTTGTCAATATAAGCCACTGAGTAAATACTTGATGTCATATAATTCTCAAGCTGTACTTACCGAATAGTCGGAAAAAAATACACCTGGATGTGTATGTTCGTATATACAATATGTATACATACACACATCGTACGTAGCTATCGTTTTCATCCTTAAAATACTTTTCTTGACATCTGGTACTTGAGGTCGCGGCTGGCTGGGGTCTCTAGCTGGTGTCTTCCGTCTTTCCTGGCTGGACTATCTCTGGACACACCTGCTTGGGCTGTCCTGCATTCCTGTCTTCTAATTGTATTGCTCCTGAAGAAGCGTTTACAACTATAACGCGAAAGGTCTTCAGCAGCATCACTCTCCCGTAGTGGTTGCTGTGTGTATATATATATATATATATATATATATATATATATATATATATATATATATATATATATATATATATATATATAAGCCAAGGGGGTGGAAATATTTAGCTCAAGTACTTTCACTCTTCTCAGTTCGTCATCAGGAGCTATGCAATGTGTTGCAAGAGAGCAACTAAAGCATGGGAGTGTTCTCAGAGTAGCGTAGTAGAGAGTTGCGGTCGCTGATACACCCGCACTACGCTACTCTGAGAACACTCCCTCTGCTTTAGTTGCTCTCTTGTAACATTGCATAGTTCCTGATGACGCACTGAGAAGTGTGAAAGTACTTGAGCTAAAGATTTCCACCCCCGTGGCTTGTCTTGCATAGTTAAGATCGCATGTCTGCGATTGTTTGCATATATATATATATATATATATATATATATATATATATATATATATATATATATATATATATATATATATATATATATATTTGTCGTGAAAATTTTTGTATGTAATAATTTCGCAAAAATCATTCTGAACCCAGCGAAAAAAATATATTCCATTGTGTTTGTTTATTAAATTACTGTAAACTTATCTAAAATATATTTAACTGGATTAGGCTAAATTAAATTGTTTATTATAAAAAGGTTAGGTAAGTTTTCTAAGGTTCTTTTGGTACAAAATTATTAATTTTTACATTAACATAACTGAAAAAAATATATCTTAAACGTATAAGATAATTTTTTTAGAAAGGACTTAATTTTAAATGAATTCTTGCTAATTGACCAGTTTTACCTATTCGGCACCCCCCCACACACATGCATCTATGCAATGCATACATAGAAAAAGTTATACGTATATGTAAATACAAATTCATACACGTATTAATATTATTGATTACACTGGTCTGCATGTTTTTTTATTGACTATGGTATCTTTTTCGGTATATATAAATGAAAAATAGTGATTCATTGTGGTCATTGAAACGTAATGGTCTCGATGCACAGCACAAGCGTTAATCAAAGTGGTCCTCCTTCCTTTGATTCAATATATAGGCTAACCATTAGGATCATATTTTTTTAATAAAATCATTTGATTTGATTCATGTTGATTTGTAATTCATATGTTCTTAAAACTAACACAATGTGCTTTTCCATGATTACTTGCCTTATTTTAATAAAGTAACAATTTATTAAAAATTCACATTTTTTATTATTAATTTGTATTTTATTCAAAATCCTTACGTGATAGAGAAAAATGGTTTAGATATTTACAATCAGCAGCCTAAGAATATGTAAGATCGCAACCATGAATAAAAATAAAAATTAAACATTGCAAATGCAGACCAGTGTTATACGTACAAAAATTCATATGCACTTAACTGGTACATATTTTTATATTTTGCTGCATTGGGATTTTATGATCACCCTTCACTATTTCTTTTGCATACATTGACGTGGAGGAGGTAGTGGGTGGGCTTATTGAATATGGT
This sequence comes from Cherax destructor, assembly GCA_009830355.1. Lineage (NCBI taxonomy): Eukaryota > Metazoa > Arthropoda > Malacostraca > Decapoda > Parastacidae > Cherax > Cherax destructor. The sequence continues at coordinate 120,325 of WNWK01004737.1, forward strand.
CATACCTGTCTCCGATGACGCAGCGTAAGAAATGCATATACTTTATTCCTGTTTTTAATTTGTTTACTTCAAACACATCTTTCGTAATTCTCGTTTCCAGAGTGTGCAGATTCATGGTATCCACTTCCTTATCTTTCTCTGTACGTTTTCCAGAGCATTTATGTTCATTCTGTGATATGGAGACCAGACCTGTGCAGGATAACCTAAACGAGGCCTTACCAAAGATACGCAAAATTTATCTCTACCTATGTACCTTTACCTCTACCATTGTACCCTTAACTCTACCTTTGTACCCCTGTCTGTGAGGCTGGGTAGCACGGGTGAGGGTGTGAGGCAGGGCAGGCGGGGGGCATTTGCAGCATGGGTGTTAGGCTGGGTAGGTGGTGGTGCACCTGATCAAGGCTGCCACCACCACTACCACATGGCTCCACCACTCCACCAAAATAGCACAAGGTGACACTGCTCTCGTCCATCCTTATGATTCTTATTTTATGCTCCAGCCCCTGGCCACCTTCACAACTTACACAGCTAGGTCGTCTGGCCACCTTCACAACTTACACTCAGCTAGGTTCTCTGGCCACATTCACAACATACACTCAGCTAGGTTGTCTGGCCACCTAGGTTGTTTGGCCACCTTCACAACTTACACTCAGCTAGGTTGTCTGGCCACCTTCACAACTTACATTCAACTAGGTTGTCTGGCCACCTTCACAACATACACTCAGCTAGGTAGTCTGGCCACCTTCACAACATACACTCAGCTAGGTTGTCTGGCCATCTTCACAACACACTCAGGTAGGTTGCCTGGCCACCTTCACAACTTACATTCAGCTAGGTTGTCTGGCCTCCTAGGTTGTTTGGCCACCTTCACAACTTACACTCAGCTAGGTTGTCTGGCCACCTTCACAACTTACATTCAACTAGGTTGTCTGGCCACCTTCACAACATACACTCAGCTAGGTTGTCTGGCCATCTTCACAACACACTCAGCTAGGTTGTCTGGCCACATTCACAACTTACATTCAGCTAGGTTGTCTGGCCACCTAGGTTGTTTGGCCACCTTCACAACTTACACTCAGCTAGGTTGTCTGGCCATCTTCACAACACACTCAGCTAGGTTGCCTGGCCACCTTCACAACTTACATTCAACTAGGTTGTCTGGCCACCTTCACAACATACACTCAGCTAGGTTGTCTGGCCATCTTCACAACACACTCAGCTAGGTTGTCTGGCCACATTCACAACTTACATTCAACTAGGTTGTCTGGCCACCTAGGTTGTCTGGCCACCTTCACAACTTACATTCAACTAGGTTGTCTGGCCACCTTCGCAACATACACTTGGCTAGGTTGTCTGGCCACCTTCACAACTTACACTCAGCTAGGTTGTCTGGCCACATTCACAACTTACACTCAGCTAGGTTGTCTGGCCACATTCACAACTTACACTCAGCTAGGTAGTCTGGCTACCTTCACAACTTACACTCAGCTAGGTCGTCTGGCCACCTTCACAACTTACACTCAGCTAGGTTGTCTGGCCACATTTACAACTTACACTCAGCTAGGTTGTCTGGCCACCTTCACAACTTACACTCAGGTAGTCTGGACACCTTCACAGCTTACACTCAGCTAGGTTGTCTGGCCACCTTCACAACTTACACTCAGCTAGGTTGTGTTTCCACCTTCACAACTTACACTCAGCTAGGTTGTGTGGCCACCTTCACAACTTACACTCAGGTCGTCTGGCCACCTTCACAACTTACACTCAGCTAGGTTGTCTGGCCACATTCACAACTTACACTCAGGTTGTCTGGCCACCTTCACAACATACACTCAGCTAGGTAGTCTGGCCACCTTCACAACATACACTCAGCTAGGTAGTCTGGCCACCTTCACAACTTACACTCAGCTAGGTTGTGTGGCCACCTTCACAACTTACACTCAGCTAGGTCGTCTGGTCACGTTCACAACTTACACTCAGCTAGGTTATCTGGCCACCTTCACAACTTACTCAGCTAGGTCGTCTGGCCACATTCACAACTTACACTCAGCTAGGTTATCTGGCCACCTTCACAACTTACACTCAGCTAGGTTGTCTGGCCACATTCACAACTTACACTCAGCTAGGTAGTCTGGCCACATTCACAACTTAAACTCAGCTAGGTTATCTGGCCACCTTCACAACTTACACTCAGCTAGGTAGTCTGGCCACATTCACAACTTAAACTCAGCTAGGTTATCTGGCCACATTCACAACTTACACTCAGCTAGGTAGTCTGGCCACATTCACAACTTAAACTCAGCTAGGTTGTCTGGCCACATTCACAACTTACACTCAGCTAGGTTGTCTGGCCACATTCACAACTTACACTCAGCTAGGTTGTCTGGCCACATTCACAACTTACACTCAGCTAGGTTATCTGGCCACATTCACAACTTACACTCAGCTAGGTAGTCTGGCCACATTCACAACTTAAACTCAGCTAGGTTGTCTGGCCACCTTCACAACTTACACTCAGCTAGGTTGTCTGGCCACCTTCAGAACATACACTAAGCCAGGTTAATTAACACGAAATAGGATGCACAACCTAAAAGCAAACAGGTAAGAAGACAACATATAGAGCAAACTTTCATTGGGAGAATGTTTCACTCAGGTTAGAGTTTGATAAAACTTCAACCTGAATTAAACTTTTCAACAAAACCAGGTAATACTTCATCCCCACACTATTTATCAATCAGTTAAGTACCTTTTATGTTCCTCCCTAAGTTCCATATTATCTTGGATTTTTTTTTCTGATTTACACACAAAATATGTTTCCTGAACTAAAATGTTCCGAAAAAATGTAAGGTACACATTTATAATCAACAAATAAGTTTTTCTGCTGGCAGTTAATAACTACGATGCAGGAATTATTGTTTTGTCCAGAGCTGAAGGTGTATGATAAGCAAGTTGCGATGCTTTTTGACTTGTGGGCAGCTTGTGTGGTTGAGGGTAGTCACTAGGAACGTCGGCCTCTGAGCTGCAAGAGCATAACTCCATATATAACTTTACAATAAATTTCAAACAAATCGAAGAACGTGAGCAAGAGCGCCAGGGTGTAAGGTGGAGTGGGAGGCACCGAGATGACTTCCGTCTTGCCAGGGATTTCCTTCCCTGGCAACTCAGAAGTGTTAATTAAACATACTTGCAAATTCTGCAAAAACCAATAAAAATAAATTTAACATGGGGAAAGGGGTTGGTTAGTAACATAAGGGACTCTGCAAGAGATTTTTTAATATCGATATTATTAGCGCTGTTGTACACGTATAGTCATGCAGATATCGTGGTATTGCTCTATGTAATTATTTTCACTACATTTATAAATCTCATAAAACGGAATGTTATACTATCGTGTCATTGGGCGAGAAAATAACTCATATTTTGTCCAATAAATTAATGCAGGAAAAAAAAGGGAATTGCACTTAGTATATCCCTTGCCAATACAGATTCATGCAGTTATAACTTTGTTATACCTGTGTGACACTGTTGGGTAAGTGTTATGCCATATTCACTTAAATTGAACTCTTATACCACTATACACATACATATATAATGCACCAAAGTGGTTGGGTCACTTATCTTTTTTACCCTTCCTCCTCTCCACCCTCCTTCCCCTTTCCCATATTTCCATCCTTACCTATCCTTCTTCCTTCCCCATCTTACCAAAGCTCTGGTCAAAATAAGATCAGATTAATGCAGAAGTGAGTGGCCGTGACTGACGCTAGGCTGTATACACTAGCCAAGCTACCTCATCTCTTTGAGTTACTACATAACCTGTCCTATGAACTCGTGGATTGTGAAGACTTGAACAGGTGTCTTCTGTGAGCCTAGAACAACTGTGTATTGTGAACCTGGAGCAGTGATTTATAAAAAAAATTAAGTCCCTTTAACCCCCCCCCCTCCGGCCTCAGTTGTCTGATTTTTTTAGTGACGTCATAAAAAAATAAAAAATAATTTCTTTCGGAAAAAACTTCTTTACTTTTACATGAAAAGCAAATATAAAGATGAAGCAGATTAATGACGGTTATGAATTCAATTATAAAAAAAATACACTTGTGTTAGTGATTCTTTTATTGTTGACGTTCGTTAGTGCTGTTGAAACCAGGTTCTTTTTTTTTCAGAATTACCCACACTCATTCATCACTTGCATCGAGACGCTTTATAGCTTTGTGCATTGTTAAAAAAGGTGTCTAACACAAATAGTTGGTGGTAAATGGCACTAAAACCTCCAAAATATTCTGCTAACTGTGGGAACGTTTTGAGTTGTACACACCAGAAGTTTTCTGCCATCATTAATTCAAACTCTATTAAAATTTCTCCATTAACATAACGTCGGTTCCGTATCCATCACTGAGCCACAGAAACCTTCCCTTACCTGGAGTATAGCTGGAGAGGGTTTCGGGGGTCAACGCCCCCGCGGCTCGGTCTGAGACCAGGCCTCGTGGTGGATCAGGGTCTGATCAGCCAGGCTGTTACTGGTGGCCGCACGTAAACCGACATAAGAACCACAGCCCGGCTGATCAGGTACTAACTTTAGGTGCCTGTACAGCGCCTTCTTGAAGACAGCCAGGGGTCTATTGGTAATCCCCCTTATGCTAAGAGGTAGTTGAACAGTCTTGGGCCCCTGACACTTGTTGTGTTGTCTTAGTGTACTCGTGGCGCCCCTGATTTTCCTTGGGGAAATGTTGCATCTCCTTCCGTGTCTTTTGCTTTCGTAGGGAGTGATTTTCGTGTGCAGGTTTGGTACTAATCCCTCTAGGATTTTCCGGGTGTATAGTCTCATGTATCTTTCTCGCCTGCGTTCCAGGGAATACAAATCAATGAATTTTAACTGTTCCCAGTAATTTAGGTGCTTTATCATACTTATGTGTGCCGCGAAACTTCAATTTGGTTTCTTGTAGACCGTTTTGAACTGGTCCGTGTGTTTAGTATCGTGAGGTTTACTTTTTGTACCCTCCCCCTCAAGAGGTACAGATACTCCTGTTTAATAACGACTGGCATAAAACAAACTGTTTTGTGTGAACATGTTAGTCACCAGCTAAAAGCTGGGCTAAACAAAGCTAAGAAAGAGAGCATATTCAGGGAAGAATATAGAAAGATTCATAACAGTATTCGTGAGATATCCGAAACACGGCTGGAACCAGTGTAGAAACCTTCAAGAGGAAACTGGACAAGTATCTTAATCGGGTGCCAGATCAACCAGGCTGTGATGGATATGTGGGACAGCGGGCCTCCAGCAGCAACAGCCTGGTTGACCAGACAAGCACTAGACGAGCCTGGCCTATGGCCAGGCTCAGAGAGTAGATAAACTCTCGAAACTCTTCAAAGGTATAAGGTGAGATAAAAGAAGCTAGGGGTAATATGAAGCCAGTAGTTACCTGTAGTCGATTTGAAGTGCCCCCGACGGGGCCCACTGCTACTCCCCCACTCCATTCTTTAATTAACATCTCACACTTCCTTCACTCCTGTATCATCTCATCCTTCTACTTCCCTCCGCTTAAAAAAAAAATGGGGCCTATATTTGTTTTTTGCATGGCAGTACAGCCTGAAGCCAACATTCACTCAGCCCATGCCACAACGACCGACTCAATATCATAACACCAGCTGGGACGACAAGTAGAACATAAGAAAGGAGGAACACTGCAGCAGGCCTGTCCGAAGAAGAAAAAAGACACTCCCCACCCCAGGGAGTCATCGCAAGAGAGATGTCACCCTCCATCCGGAGGGACCATAGCAAGACGTCCGCACAGGGGGCCAACGCCGGGTCTCCATCTGGAAAAGACCCGGGCCGGGACAAGACCGTCGAACCTACCACAATACAATGTAGTCGATTCCGGAGGGTCACCGACCCTGTTACCCGGTTCCAGACCAGGCCTGGTTCATGACCTGATCAGGGTTGGAGATAAAAAGGAAGACAACTAAAGATTAGGAATGAAGGTGTGAAGTAAGAAAGTGTTAACTCGTTCGCCGTGTGTGTGTGTGTGTGTGTGTTTAAAGCATATTCTGCCATGTGTCTTCACCATTGTTTGCTGTACGTGAATGTATTTTTTTTTTTGGGGGGGGGGGGATTCGTTGGTGAGATATGAGAATTGTGTGTTAGGTTGTCTGCCTGATGCATGAATTAAGATTTTGTGATGTGAAAATATTCAGACTGGAAATTAAATAAAACCATTATTTGCCTGAGTGAGGAATTAATTAATTTAAGAAGACCAGAGATGAGGTGTTTTTAATTTTACTGCAGCACACTATTGTAAAAAAAAAAATATGTATTAGAACGATGGCGGTAAAAAAAATATGTCTGTACGAGGATACGTGAGGAGGAAAACCAGTTGTCATGACCAGATTGTCATGACCCAGTTGTCATGACCCAATTGTCATGATCAGATTAAGGCTAGGACTAGTAGCTCACAGCTCCAGACAAAAGAAAACGAATAGCAGTGAAATTTATTGCAAAGTTCTGGAAACTGAAGCATTTTCTATTCCGCTATTTTAGACATTACACTGAGAACTATCTTCAAACTCGAGCTAAAATCTCCCACAACTGAAAACTTTTTTAAATAGAGTTTTTTTTAACCCGATTCCTGCAGATAACCACAAAACTTTGCAATATCTAGAGATCTTTTCCCGTATTGAAGCTTTTACCAATTCGCCCCTTAAATTTTTCCCTTGGTCGTTTATTAAGTTGAGGAGTCAGTATAGTACAGCGAAGACCAGCTTTTCATACCCATTAAGAAACTGATACTTGGGATTTGTGTTTGCTCCTTGGGCCTTTCCCGTGTCTGTCTTTTAGAGTGGAATAATTTTAGCCCCTATATGTAACATAGGGCAGGCGTGTCCCGACTTCAAATCAAATTATATCTTAGTTATTGGTGCAGTACCTATGTTTCCTGTACAGTTTGTTGTTTGCAATCTAAATTAACTAAAAAATGAGAATATAATTAAATTCGCCGTCGACACGAACATGAAGGGACAAACAAGGATAAATATGCACTAGCAGAACAACATAGCAGAGTGAGAGATATGGGAAAAGTGTGGCATAAACCTAGTGAAAGGCAGGAGCGCCGTTAGCACAATTTAAAAAAAAAAAAACGTATCAGCATCCGTACTGCTGGAACTAGTGTAAAAGTCTTCAAGACGACACTCGACTAGTACCTCTGCCAAGTACAGATTCAACCAAGCTGTGATGGATAAGTGTGCAGTTGGCCTCCGGTAGCAACAGTCTGATTGACCAAGCAAGCACCAGACAAGCCTGACCCAGGGACGGCCTACGGGAGTAGGAAAATTTTCAAAAACTCATTAAAGGTAGCAGGAAGCTTCAAGTTGATTTGAATGAGTTAGTTGTGGTCGGTAAAATGGCTAATGTAATTCAGTATTCACCGTCTAGGGAGAGATTTTTCTGAACAGTAACCCCGGAGAGTTAATAACCCAGGATAACCCAAGAAAGCCAAACAATATGGTTTTTAATATTCCAGTCGAGTCTTTTTAAGGTGTTTCCCCAGGCTGAATCCCACAACAGCCGACTATCTCACATGTATATCTATTTACTGGTCGGTAACAGCAGGTATTAGGAGACTTCTCATTCGTCTCGCATTCAACCTGGGGTCCTTTCGGTTGTGAGCCAAACACGGTGCCATTGATCTAGGAGGTATATACTAAACCTCCAAATTTAATTGGTATCGGAAAGAATACAACATCGGCAGTTATAAACTACAACAGAAGTTGACCACACCCACTGCGACAATATCTGGAGAAATCTTGCTAGTAGAAATGTGAAGCCAGTGTGCAAATATTCACAACAAAGTTAAGACTGGATTTATATTAAGTATAATTAACATCGGCCTAAAATTCTACAACTGTTCATTGTTGGTAAAACTTCATTTGGATTATGTAGTGCAGTTCTGGTCTTCATAGTACAAAGTAGATATAAACTTGCTAGAAAATATACAGCGAAGGATAAACAATTTAATTCCCTTTATGAGGGATCTTCCCTCCTGGGAGTGGCTTAAAAGCATTCAACCTACTTCTGGAAGCCATAAAATAAACTCGAACCAAATTATTTTTTTTTTAAATTTCGATTTAAAAGGGAGATAAGAAAGACTGGTTTGTCAGTAGAGTTGCAGATGAGTGGAATGTTAATGGGTGTACCCTAGCGCTGGTACGCCAGCGGTTACTTAATCACTACTAAGCAACGGGTAGTGTGACTTAACTCCCGCGTCAGGAGGTATTTTTCCTGACGAAGAACATACCAACTATGACCTACCTAGCATGAAGCAGTAGAACGGCCACACTCCTCATAATTATGATCTCATTATATTTCTTACTTGTTTATGTTAACTGTGCTGGTTCATGTTTACTGTTACCCCATACTGACTCTGCTGCATTAATTTTGAGTCACAATTCTTCAAGGATTGTGACTCAAAACGAGGCTAGTGAAAAGTTCTTTATCCAAGGAAGTGGAGTTACTCTTTCCTTACATTTCATACCCCAGGCGCTGTATGACCTAAATAATAAATTGATGTGTTTTGGTCACTGCGATGCAAGAAAGGTATTCCCGTATACCATAAGCCCAGCCCCTTCTACCTCAATGCACACAGAAGGAATAGTGCAAAGTGCGACAAAGGTTTGTAATGCAGTTAAATATCATCGTTTAATATTTCAATCCATCCAATAGACACATTAACACAAATTAACACAGATTAACATCCCAATATCGTCAGTATGAGACTGACACAAACAACTCTAAATCAAGCTCAACTGACCACTATCATACATCAACTTTGAAAGTTTAAAGCTAATCAGCCCTTCAAGGAGGGTTCCTTGACACCGGTGATGGGCTTTTGATCCGAGGAAGTGGACCTCTTGGATCGAATCTGAATTGCCTCTCATTTCCTCCGGAGTTATATGATTCGTACGGGTTGAGTGCTCATCCATGCTTGAAATATTAATAAAGTTAATGAGAAGAGGCGTTGAAAGCTTGAAGTCGACCAGAAGACTCCTCATGTCATCCCAAAGATTCCAAAAACCGGGAATGGTCTATATAACATTGGTCAGAAGGCACCTCCTGCACATGTCAATAGTTGCATGAACTTTTTCCCCAGTTAGAGTAAACCAGCTCTGCAAATTTAAAACTGATCGGACGTGGAGTTCTCAAGTTATAAACCACAACCTTACAGTTTTGGAAGCGATAATCAATTAAACATTCAAAATTAACCCTTCGGGGATACTTGATAATAAACGAAGATCAGGGAATGAGTAAATATTTCTAATCCAAAAATCTTCACTTTTATTTTTTTCTCGTTTCTTTTGTGTCCACATACTATACTCGTTTCATTTAGTCTTCGTTATTCCCACGAAGACTAACTTGTTTCTTACAATGTTTTCTCGCCAACTGTATCTTCCTCCTTGTTTTGTTTACTTTAACATTTAACTGGAGGCAAACTTCTAGGCTACCAGAGGACATTGTTATTAATCATCCATATACATAACTGCGATAAAACACCTCAATTACTGGGAACGCTTGAAGTTCCTCAACCGGTGACAAAGATCACAACAGCCAGGAAGATGACGGGGTGGGTATTGAGAACTTTCAAAACAAGGGAAATAATGCCGATGGTGACACTCTTCAAATCGCTAGTGCTCCCTCACTTAGAATACTGCTCAGTGCTGACGGCCCCATTCAGGGCAGGAGAAATATCAGAGCTGGAACAAATTCAGAGATCGTTTACGGCTCACATTGAGCCATTGAAACATCTAAATTATTGGGAACGCCTTCAAGTCTTGAACATGTACTCATTGGAGCGGAGGAGAGAGATATACATGATAATATATACTTGGAAAGTACTTGAGGGCCTGGTCCCAAATCTGCACACTGCCATAACAACATACTGGAGTGAGATATATGGGAGAAAGTGTAAAATAAACCTAGTGAGGAGCAGGGGTGCGGTGGGGACAATATGGGAGCACTGTATTAACATCCGGGGTCCCAGACTATTCAACATCTTACCAGAAGATATCCGAAACATCGCTGGAACCAGTGTAGAAGCCTTCAAGAGGAAACTGGACAAGTATCTTCATCGGGTGCCAGATCAACCAGGCTGTGATGGATATGTGGGTCAGCGGGCCTCCAGCAGCAACAGCCTGGTTGACCAGGCAAGCACCAGATGAGCCTGGCCCATGGCCGGGCTCAGAGAGTAGATACTCTCGAAACTCTTCAAAGGTAAAAGGTATATCAAAGGTACTCCCTAGAGCGCAGGCGGGAGAGATACATGATCATATACACTTGGAAAATCCTAGAGGGATTAGTACCAAACTTGCACACGGGAGTCACTCCCTACGAAAGCAAAAGACTCGGCAGACGATGCAACATCCCCCCAATGAAAAGCGGGGGTGCCACTAGCACGATAAGAGACAACACAATAAGTGTCCGGGGCCCAAGACTGTTCAACTGTCTCCCAGCACACATAAGGGGGATTACCCCTGGCTGTCTTCAAGAAGGCACTGGGCAGGCTGTGGTTCGTACGTCGGTTTGTGTGCGGCCAGCAGTAAAAACCTGGTTGATCAGGCCCTGATCCACCATGAGGCCTGGTCACAGACCGGGCCGCGGGGGCGTTGGCCCCCGGAACCCTCTACAGGTAAATGTGTTCACGCATGACAGATTTTAGACATCGATAGAATGAGGTGGTACCTGGAGGAGAGAAGAATGAGGTGGTACCTGGAGGAGAGAAGAATGAGGTGGTACCTGGAGGAGAGAAGAATGGGGTGGTACCTGGAGGAGAGAAGAATGGGGTGGTACCTGGAGGAGAGAAGAATGAGGTGATACCTGGAGGAGAGAAGAATGGGGTGGTACCTGGAGGAGAGAAGAATGGGGTGGTAGGGGAGATAAGAATTACATTTTCCTTAGTGACGTCTATGGCATATTAATATGATGGGAACATTAACCTCGTTCATTTCGTTATTCATTACGGGTACTGGCTGATATGTCAGCCCCACCACTGATGACTGTGCACTAAGACAACTGAGTCTTGGCTCTGGCGCCGCGAGAGAAGTTTTTTTTTTTATCGAATTAGGAGTTCTTGATGCAATAAAATAGATACATCAGCAATGTGCTGTTATCCTACTCTCATTTGGTTGTTTAGTGGGGGGGGGGGTTCTAGCTCTGATTCCCTGTTCTTTCATCATACAGGATTGTATACCATTAATAATATAATTCATACATCAGATATGGAAATCTGTCGATCTGAGCTGGGAGACTTGAGTAGGTCAATAAGGTTATCGTCAAGTATTCCTTTGTGAATACAGTTGCTATTTAATTGTTAAAGGTTTCGTTGCAGTAAAATTGAAGTTGCATTACTTGGTAATTACCATCCCACACACAATATAAATAGAATTAATGAAGATATGACAGAGTGAGACAAGAAAAAACTGAAGTAAATTTATATATTTATAAATATTTTTTCCCACGAGTGAACGAGCCTCGAACTTGAGATCTGAAGGTGAGTAATTTGTCAGTGACTACTGGACAGTGGTGGCCACAGTAAGAAACTCAACCTTATTCCAGGTAACTTTGGCAGGTGTCCCATGAGCAGCAAGTTTCCTGCCTTGTCAGTGCATCACAAAAATCGTAACAAGCTATTTATATTGTTATAAAAGAATCTTGCAGGTGATACCACAGTGGGATACCTGCTGACATTACCTGTAATAACACTGCATTTCTTTGTGTAGTCAGTACGGTTCTGTTCCCTGAAAAAGTTGCAATCATCTACTACAATTATTTTGATGATTATATATATATATATATATATATATATATATATATATATATATATATATATATATATATATATATATAATATATATGATAGTGTCCACCTCTGGTGTACATTGTGGGTCCCATAGCCTCGGAGAAGTGGATAAAAAGGCTTCAAGGAAGAATATTTAGATTTCTTTCTGAAGCCATTTGAATATTTCACTTCCCCTACCACCCCATCTTTTAATTGTGTATAAATATAGACGGTGTTAAATTTATGGTTGCAATAATGTGTTAAAACTAGCCTGAACATAGCGAGATAACACTGCCTCTCAGATGTTGAGCAACGCTAAATTTAGGCTGATCTAAGTTGGTCAGGGCTAAGTTACATTATATTATATTAACTTTAGCAAGGCAGGCTAGGTCGCGATGCTGGTTTAGTGGAAAATAAAACACCGACGGAAGCCAGAAATGGAGAGCGGAGTTGGGAAGGGGAGAGAGCTGTTACGAAAGGTGGTGGGTGGGGGTGAGGGAGTTATTAGGCAGACCATGTGGTGGAGGGGGTGTGTGGCTATTACCAAGAGGTGGGTGAAGGGAGTCATGAGGCAAGCCATGACTGCTTTGATATACCTTTGAAGGGGCACTAGGCATCTACATTGACGAAAAGTTTCTCCTGCACTACAGACCTTACAGTCGAATACAAGGATGAATTACAATCTGGAGTGCCATTACAACCATGGTATACAATACATACATAATATGACAAGGAATTAAGACACATTTGCAACACCTGTGTATCAATTGAAGACGTATACCTTATACCTTTGATATACCTTTCAAGAGTTTCGAGAGTTTATCTACTCTCTGAGCCCGGCCATGGGCCAGGCTTGTCTGGTGCTTGCCTGGTCAACCAGGCTGTTGCTGCTGGAGGCCCGCTGCCCCACATATCCATCACAGCCTGGTTGATCTGGCACCTGGTGAAGATACTTGTCCAGTTTCCTCTTGAAGGCTTCTACACTGGTTCCAGCCGTGTTTCTGATATCTTCTGGTAAGATGTTGAATAGTCTGGGACCCCGGATGTTAATACAGTGCTCCCGTATTGTCCCCACCGCACCCCTGCTCCTCACTGGGTTTATTTTACACTCTCCCATATCTCTCACTCCAGTATGTTGTTATGGCAGTGTGCAGATTTGGGACCAGACCCTCAAGTACTTTCCAGGTATATATTATCATGTATCTCTCAATCTCCTCCGCTCCAATGAGTACATGTTCAAGACTTGAAGGCGTTCCCAATAATTTAGATGTTTCAATGGCTCAATGTGAGCCGTAAACGATCTCTGAATTTGTTCCAGCTCTGATATTTCTCCTGCCCTGAACGGGGCCGTCAGCACAGAGCAGTATTCTAAGTGAGGGAGCACTAGCGATTTGAAGAGTGTCACCATCGACATTATTTCCCTTGCTTTAAAAGTTCTCAGTACCCACCCCGTCATCTTTCTGGCTGTTGAGATCTTTGTCTTGTTATGGTCTTTAAAAGACAGATCAGCAGACATAATTATTCCCAAGTCCTTTACGTATT